>CM051390.1:13305001-13355001 GCA_028015245.1 Cardamine occulta
TAACAATAAAACATATGTCTAAATATTGTAACACCAAATTTGTCCACCAATAAATACAGTTGACTTTACTATATTTAAGTTACCATTAAAGTTTTAAACCCATAACTATATATATATATATAAAGAAAAAACTGAACATGTATATAAAGAAATTGGTAAAAGATGGTATTCCCATGAAAACGACTTTTAATTCAACACATTAAATGACATCGTTTTGGGGGTTGCCAATGAAAATATCAACAAGCATGTCATGTATATATTTATATACATAATATATTAATATGTATACCTGAACTCTTCATCTTTAGCTTGGTCAGGAAAAGCATCAACGGAAGATTTGGCCGAAGCGTAGAAATCGGGACCGGAGACACGGAGGCTTTCGAAGAAAGGTGATGCGATGAAACGTGGAGTGTAATTAGACGCTCCCATCTTCATCTTTTCCTCATCTCCCATCCCGAACACTCCACCGGAGAATCGCCGGAGTTTCTGATACATCTCTCGGGAGATGCCATGGTTGGTGATGTAGAAGAAACCCCATTCCTTACACGCATCTTGTAGTGACGTAAGCGATGACTCGCTTAAAGGCTTTGAAATGTCAAACATCGGAAGTTCCAGAGTCATTAATAACCCTGAAATGATGATGATAGTTATGAATGTTGTATTTTTATGTTTGGAATATAATCTAGTTTGGTTTGGTGCTCCAAAAAGGTTTATTCGTGTGTGTAGGGATGTAGATGGTTAATTAGGATATA
The DNA here is from genome assembly GCA_028015245.1 of Cardamine occulta. Lineage (NCBI taxonomy): Eukaryota > Viridiplantae > Streptophyta > Magnoliopsida > Brassicales > Brassicaceae > Cardamine > Cardamine occulta. Next base: position 13,305,754 of record CM051390.1, read on the forward strand.
TATATATATATATATTGTTTTTAAGAAGTTTATAATATTAGTTCCACTAGTACAATTCTTATACATTTTGGTTGAACTTTTACACATATGTATATATAAGTCAAGTATTTATTCAATTAATAATTGGAAACTTTATATGCTAATTAATCTTTGTCGTTGCAATAATCAAAACCAACTATGTAGTACCGCCTTTTTTATTTCAACTATTTCTACATTTCAAGATGATTGGCCATAAAGAGAATTAGTTGTGTATAATTAAAAGAACTCGAGATTGTTAAAAAAATATTAAAAGAACTCGAGATTCTTATTCGTCCATTTAAGTGAGACATTTATCGCTAAATTCAGGGAAACAATGCTTAAACATTACTCCCTCTGTTCCATAAGATGAATTTGTAAGGTTATATACACATATTAAATTTTTTTTGACAAAATCTAAAATACTCTTACTTTATAATTAAATACTATTATTTTCTTTAGTTTATTTCTAATTAATAGGAGTAAAACAATAAATGTTACATAAATTTTGCATAGAAAACACAAAACATCTATCTTTATGAAATAATTTTTTTTTCTAAAAGATCTGTGTTTTAGAAACAGAGGGAATAAAATTTAAAGAATTGTTAGAGTCTGAAAGTGAGAATCCAGCATCCTATAACATGTACTAGCTAAGTGGTATATGTTACCTTTTTAACCCTAATTAGAACGACCACATTTGAAAAAGTTAGAAGAAAAACCAAAACTATATGTGCCGAAGACTAACATTTTTGTAAAGATAACAATAAAATAGTAAAAAAACTAATTTAGAAAATAAATAATTGATTTATAAAACTTGTAGAATTATATTTCGAAAATGTAGTATATCATTTATGCACATGAATGATCATCTGACTTTTATTTGATAAAATGAAAAAAAAAAATATCATTCCTTCAAAAATGAGTGGTGGCTTAGCACTTAAAAAGACCATCTAATTCAGTTTTCAGAACACTAACATAAGACTAATATTTAATCACAGTTTCTTATGTGTATTATCAATGTTAAGTAAGATGTAGTTAATATATGATACAAAGTCTTAAAGCAATGAAATCTTTGTTTATTTGTCCCCTTGACACATAACGGCTTTTTTTATATTGTCACAAACTCAGCCAAAATTAAAATGGTTAGCAAAGCTTACAGTTGGCTTCGAGTTGAAAACTGTTTGTTTCCTTAAAATAATGAGAATATGAACATATATTGGATTATTAAAAGAGTATGAGATTAAAAAAAAAAAGAGTTCCTAAAGTTTTTAAATAAAAAGGTCAAACACTTACAGCTAGCTAGTCTGCTCTGTTCCGGCTCTATAGTAAATTACGAAATTCTCATCCTCGAAAATCTTAAACTAATTATTTCTCATGTGGTTGCCAAATTAATTATCTTTTTTCCCCCATTTTCCCATTACACTGAAAGATTCAAGATTATGCAGAAAAAAACATATATTAGAGTCCAATATATTTAGTTGTTAAAAAAAAAGAGTCAATATATTTCATTTACAAAACATAAAAAAAGTTTCATGTTAACTCTAAGCATATATAACTGGATGAAACGCACAAATCGTATAATATAAGGTTGGGACATGATGAATTGATGATGCTGTGCTGGCCATTTTTTTGTCACCTTTTTCGTCAAATTTCTTTACGCATAAGTGATTGACTATCAGACTGAGGCTGTTTCTACATAAATATTAATATATATTTTCTCTATAATTGATTTTGGTAGATTGAAATTTACAAGTTGAAACAAAAAAATTACAAGTGGCTCATAAAAGTTTTAAATACGCCACAAATTTTAGGAATAGGCAATTGGCAAAAACAAATATTGCATTTGTTTTAAAAAATAAAATTATTTCTCACCAATTTTATTGCTAATTACTCTTTTAAAGTTAAGAAGATATCGAATCAAGTTTCAAACATTATGGTTTATTGTAGTTTTTTTTCCTACACATATATCATACAGTACACAGGATCTTGAATCTTGCAAATCTTTGAAAAAGCTACAACTTTACTACTGCATTACCATAATGCATGACCATTGTTGTATCTTCAATAATGGGTTGTTTGACGTTGATTCGAGTATTTTCAATGAGTGTCCAAAATGGTTTAAAAATTTTGTAATAACAAAAGGTATGTCTTCCAGATGGTTTTCTAACGCTTTAATTAAATCAGTAAATATACCATAAAACTGGTCGCAGAAACGAAACACACACAGGCCCATAAGGACCATAACGGCTGAATCGAATAGGCCCGTATTATCCACGATCGTATTAAACAGAACCGGACCAGACCCGGACAAGTTTACTACTACAAAATTGTCTACCTTCATATTTTGTAGTGTGTGCCTCCTGTCAGCGCATAATATTAGTTTTGACTGACATATCAGTGAGTCACATAATTAATCTGCGTGACACAAGTTTCTCAAAATCAATTTTGCATAAAATGGATTTAAGAAAAAAAAAAAACACTACGATTACGAATTGAATAAGTAAAATATAACTGTATCATTATAAAAATTATTCAGTAATACAGAAAATGATCCCAGTCTTCAAAATATTTTCCTATGATAAGCCTCTATTCAAATCATCTCTCTATAATATACTCAATAATCAGAGACATAAATCCCTATATTATAGAGGAAAAATATATAAATATCCAATTATTCCCATAAGAATATTTTAAATTCTATATTTGTAAATACCTGCTTTCCTGCTTCTTGTTATTAAATATTTCCTGGAAAGAGAGAAGAGATCTACCAATTCACATCAGCTTACTTGTAGGGGACGTAAGATCTGACGCATTAGTCTCTGGCGAAGAGTTTTGTGGAAGCTTCTGGAGGAGTCACGGAGAAAGTAAACGGCAAGCCAAGAGGACGCTTAGCTGCAAGTGGCTTGACTGGACAAGGAGATGGGTAGGTTGGTCGGTGACTTGGAGAAGAAGCAAGCTCAGCATTACTGGTTTCAGTATCAGTAGCGGTATTAAGAGATGGCAAAGTGGGCCATGCGAAACTCCCAACAGGCTTGCAGATTCTGAAACCAGTGTTGCTTATAAGTGAAAGTGGTGATCGTTCATATTTCTTGCCTTTTCCTCTGTTTTGAAGTGGCTCTGTGATTTGTTTCCCCTTGTTGTTCACCTCCTTCACTTCTCCTTGTAGTGTATTTACTTTTGGTGAATCCTCTAGTAGCAAAGGTGTCTCTGTTAAATCTGGCATTCTAGGACAGTTCTCGTCAACTGTTTTCTTAAGCCATCCCATGTCTTCCTGCAATATTCATGAAAACAAAAATGTATCATCATCATTTATTACTGGCAAAGTGGAAATCTTTGATCACATAAGCTAAACTGCTAAAGTAGCATTCACTGCTATTCTCCAAGAGAGTCCCCTAGTTTCTTTGCTCTCTGGTACGTTTCAAGTGTATATCTTTTTTAACTCTTTGATAGTTACTAGTACTACACTATAGCAAATTTAACAACTAGCAAGAAGAGTATTTGTGTTTAGAAACCCATTCTGGGGATATATATACCTCCATTTCACGCAAGGTTTCTCCAATTGTCAGTAGCTGATCTTCAATTTTGTATTTCTTCTTCAGCAGATCAGCATAGATTTCCTGAGATGTAGAAGCAGAGATGTTCATAAAGTAGCATAAAACAGTATCGCAAGAGACAGAAAGAGGTCAGTTCTATTTCCAAGCGCTTACCTTTGCTGGAGTCATCAGATTATCATGGTCCACGTTCTGACTAGTAACACAAGAATTAGGTGTAGTCATGATAACTAGCTCCTCCTCTTCCTTCTTTGATGCTAGTTTCTCCAATCCGCTACTCAAGACCAAGGCAGACATGAATCAAAACTTGCTATAAGACAACAAAAGAGAGATGATCATATAACCAATCACATAAGTCAGTTTTCTACCTTTTCAGGCTAGCTAACTCTTCTTTGATCTCACGGATTTCTCCAGCACAGACAGGATCTTGAGTAGGGTTATCACCAAGCTTCCAACCAGGTGGAGGAGTCCAATAAGGATCTTCAACTCCTGCTTCTTTCCTTATGTGAATCAAATCAGAACTCTCCAACCAATACTCCATTGCACCATCTGCATTGTGTTTTCTCATAAACCTATCTTGACCTCCAGGAGCTACCTTACCTGCCATATGCTTAAGCAAATGATCTAACAGACCCGTGTCACCAATCAGCTTCCTTGCTTCTGACCTCAACTCTGGCCTGAGTATAGAGTTTCCAAAAACAGCATTTTTCTCCTTCATCACTTTCAACATATTCTTCTCAGCTAATTTGTACCTTCAAATTCCAAAATACAACACAATCAATCAGATGAAACAAAGAGCAAAATCCAATTTCAGAAACCATCAAATTCGTTAAATTTTCAATTTACCTCTCAAGAGACCATCTATCAATGAACTTCTTATCTGACTTCCTCCTTTGATAAACCACGATTTGAGTTTCCTTCTTCTGAGCCTTCTGAACACGTCTCTCAGTACTTGATTCAATCATCTTCCTCTTACGAATACCATCAATGGTCACGATTGCACCCTCTTTAGCCTCTTCTGTTTCATTCCCATCATCATCGTCTTCCTCAATCTCCTCCTTGCAAGCCTCTTCATCCTTCACTCTAGAATTCTCCTCTCCTTCCTTACTCTTCTGATACTCATCATGCCGGCTCTTATACTGCACACGCAATCTCCTCCCCCACTTAATCATCCCTCCCGATCTCAGCTCCGACCAACACTTTCCCTCCGGTGAAACCGCACGACGGAGTCTAGTATTGTACGCCGATTGAGAAACCATCTCCCTTCGTGAAACATTGTTCCTGCCAGAAGAAACCCAAAAATTCCACGAATTTCTATCCATAGAAACTTCATGAGGTGTGATTCTTCTGTAAAGCAAATCTCCAGCTAGCTCCGATGACATCACATGACTCTCATCCAAAACGGGAAGAAGACTACCACCACCATCACCAACACTCCTCTTCTTCTCCGGTTTATTCCGGTTCATCTTTTTGCAATCGAAATACGATCTGAGTGAGTACATGCTTGGGTATCGGAGAGATACAGCGCTTGCCGTGATTTTGCTCACCTGCACAAACAAAAAACCTAAATCATTCGAAGAACAACAAAAAAACGAGATCCGTCTTTAGTAAATGGTGAGAAAAAAAAAGCAGAGAATCCATTAATACCATGACGATTCTGATCGATTTAAGCTGCTCCGGTGATCTCTGAGGAAGAATCGAAGAATCGATTTCGTAATAAGATCCAAGTCGTAGATGCGCGACTGCAACTGAAAGAAGAAGACCTGAAATTAGAAGAAAAGCGAAGATGAAAAAAAAAATGAAGAAGCTATTGTTTTTTTTTCAGTTATACCATTCAGAGACGATGACGACGGCGAAGAGTTTTTCCCGGCGGTGGTTTCTCTAATCGGATTTCTCTTCACGAACATCGTTTCCTGTAGAAGAAGTATAAACTCAGAGAGGTTCACTCTTTTTTTTTTATATGGTGAAGCAAAAATTGGAAATTTGTTAAGGAAAAAAAATGAAAACGGTTTGTTGCTGCTGCTGCCTGGAGAATATATATTTGAAAAAAAGAAAAAGCTGACTCTGTGAGAAATAACAAGAAAACACACGCGCTTTTGGTACGCGCGTGGGAGACACAAAGAAAACAGTATCAATATCACTCGAGTGATGATGAGATTTTTTTTTTTACCGTCGTGAGAAAATCTTTTTTCTGTTTGGGTTAATTAATTACAGAGAGAGAAAAGATCTTACACTCATGATTTTCTCCTCTCGATAATTTTCCTGGGAAAATAACAAAAAATCAGCAACGGAGAAGAAAAACAAATCTGAATCAGTTGTCTTTGTAAAATAATTGAGTGAAATGGAAATTTGAAGCATCAAAAAGCTTAGATGTTATGAAATTAAAGCGAGAATTAGAAATACATAAACAATAAAACGAATCAGAAATTTTTTTTCTTACAAGAAATTTGCAGAGAGGTTTTGGGGAGGACGAAGGTGAAAAAGGAGAAAAAAAAGAAAAGTTTGAAATGTCGCATTTAATGAATCTGCAGTGGCTTTATATAGTGAGAGAGAGTGTGTGTGAGTGAGCCTCGTAAACGTGTGCATGTCACGTGAGAGTTTTCTTTCGCTGCAAGTTGGCCAAAAATGACATATTTGCCCTCAAACTGTCTCTAACTGTGTTTGTTTCGCGCTTTGGATTGTCTGTGCTCGTATACAAGGAAGGAAAGTAAATGGCACACAAGTGAGAGGATGGATTTAAGCCACGTGTTTTATTTTTGAAACTTTGATATTTCGACGCTGAGATAACATGATGAAAAATGGAATCGGCTCTAGTGAATAACTTCCCTGCGCAGTAAAAATGAGTGGTGGAGATGAGTGGTGTTTTACGCGACGGAGAGGATCTCTATCAATTGTAGAGTGGGACCCACCCTATGACACGTGAGGAAATAGTAGTATTTGATAGTTGATACAGTGAATTATATAGTTAACAAAAATACATATGATTTTTTAGTATTTTTTATAAAATGAGATGTGATTTATGTTATTTCATTCACATTAATTCCGTTTATCATAAGCATTTATATACTGTCGCTCTCTAATGTATAAACAAGCTTTTTATAATCTCATGAAAAATGTATCTGTAGTTTTCTTTGTTGAGCTGAATTTGTATTTTCAAAAAGTTCAGTTTACATAATAACATGATATAATCAGTAATTACAAAGTATTTAACACAATGAAAACAAATACTCTAGTAGTCTATTAAGCTTAAAGACGTTGATTGACTGGCAAAACAATATCCTTCGAGTATTTATTTTTTTGAGTATTGTATTTAAAGAAATAATGTCCAATATTATTAGCTATGGTTTTTTTACTATCGTTTGGAGATGTGCTAATCAATTTTTGTTGCAGCCATTTTTAGTGATTTAGAATCTTAGGTAGAATTTTTTTGCTGCATGTTTTTCTTTCAAATTTGTAAAAAAACATTACTGGTCACTGAATTATGAAGATTTGACGAAAATAAAGAAAGTCTATATGGTAATTTTATGACGTTTTATAATGATATCATTTACGTCCATGTTTTAAAAATTAAAATGATTTTTTAATCTCAAACCTTTTTACTGCAACAAATGTCTTGTTAAATTCGGCATCTAACACTAAACCATATGTACTCGATTCCTAAAATTTCTGTCACCCATTAAAACCATGACTGAACCTTTTTTTTCCTTCATTAATTTTTAACCGAAAAATGATCTTGAATAATAAAATAATAACTTGGCGAAAGGACTGGTCGCCGGCATTTTCTGTCATAGGCGATTTCCGGTGTACCAGAGTTTATTTTTCACTTTCTCTTCTCTCACTTCTATCTTTTAGAGAGAGTGAGTTTTTTCTCCATGTGAATATTTCCGATCTTGTATCGGTTGGTCTCCGACTTCTTGTCGGTAATAATTCCGGTTGTTTGCCGGTTTTCTTATATTTTCTTTTGGTTTTCAAATCATGCCTCAGTAATCTCTTAACGAAAGGAGGAGAGGATTGAAGATGAGCATCGGACGGTTAGGCAAAGGGAATTTATCAGTGATAAGCCGAAGGGCAAGGCGATTTTGCTTTCCCTTCTCAGATCATCGGCCGATGGCGGTGGTCGGAGCTGATTTGGTGGTCCGTGCAGTCAGCGGTGGAGAAGTCGAAGCGGTGGACCTTTCCTTTCTCAACCCTTCAGCGGCCGCGTGTCCAACACGTGTTATCATTTCTGATCTGCCTTATTTGGGCCATAAAACGGGCTTTAAATTCCACACGTGTATTTTACTTTTTAAGGGTTGTTTTATCACTTATATCATCAGCCCATTGGACTTATTTAATGCATTGGCCGACAAAAAAAAAAAATATAATCACAATGTAACACCTGCTGGTTAATTTAAAAGATAGAGCCTTGAAAGCTTTTGATTTCCAAAACCGCACTTTTCGAATGCAATTAAACATCAATTTTTTTTTTTATAAACATTGATCAAACCCATTAGTTTCACAATTTTCTTCAAAAATGACCTATTATACATTATATACATAGTCACGATTCCACAAGCATTGCATTACCACTAATGATGACATGTACATTCATCTCAGCTCCGACTATCCAACCACTCTTCGTTTATTGATACTGAATCCTAAAACTGACAGTATAATTACATATAACTTGGAGTGTTCATAACTTCATATAACTTGGATGAGTGCGTTTGGTAATACGTTTGACATTGCAGTCGTCATTCCTTTGAATCATTGAAAAATGTCATCTTTTAATTGAATCAAAGTTTCAAACCCTAAAAGAAACACAGAAGTGGAATTTTACAAAATTAAACTTGAAATTTACAAAATTTGGCGGCCTAGTAAATGAGAAAATTTAAACTGAGAAAGTTTTTTTTTTTTTTAATAACTTTTAGTTGCTTCAAATTCCTTATAATTTTGTTTCCCATCAAACTAGTACATTAGAAAATAATTTTTGGGAGGGGGGGGGGGGGTGGGGGGGGGGAAATGTTAAATTTGATGTGTTCATTCAAACAATATATTTGTGAAAAGATTAAAAAAATAATAGAAATGTTATCTAAGTATTGATAATGAAAAGAAACATGTAGAGATGAACATTGGAGATTTTTTTTAAAAATTAATTAGAAGTTTTCGTTGCGTTTGAAAGTGTTTATTCAAGTAGGCATGACCAAAATCTAGCTATAACCGTTTTTCAGACTGTAACTATTTCGTTTTTAAACATAACCGAATTAAATGGTTAATAACCATAATCGTTAACCCTAAAATGTATTAGTTAAAGCTAAAATAAATTATTAACTGTAACCGTATGACAACTGTTGGTTAACCGTATAATGTAACCATAATCGTTTTTAAAATAGAACAAAATGTGTATATAATCAGTTATAGTAATAAGTATTAATTGATATATCATCATCTAGTTCTTTCAATAGAAGTATTAACCATAATAATGGTAACCATACATAACTGTAAGCAATGTTTTTATAAAAACATCGCTTATACTAATTTTATAATTATCGTTAAAAATCAAATTGTATTTAACCGTAACAACTGTAAATATTTTTAACCATAACTGTATTAACTGTATATTAAATAATTAAATTTAAGGTTAAACAAAAATTATAATTGCAACCGGTACTCCCATTCCAAGGTAGGAATGAAATCTACTGTCCCTTGTTACACTTTTTGGTATTCTTCCAGCAGCCATCTTTTGAGTTTATTTTTTTTCTTTTTCTTAAATTCTAAATTTATTTACATATGATTTTGTTTTTTTCCTATTTGTATTTAATATCTCTTTTATTTCTCCAATTTAAATCTATTTACATAGGCAAAATTTTCTCTTCATTTATGTCGCTATTTTAGTTTTTAAAGTTTACAAAATAGTAAGTACATCATATCATATTTTATATTATGTTTTAAGTTTACAAAACTGAAATTATTAGAATCTATCATAATATTAAATATTTTTCAAAAAAATTTAAAACAATGATCAACACTAAATATTTTTATAAATAAAATATTTATTTTATCATCAAAAAATTAATTGATTTATTTTAAATTATTATTAATTTTTCTTGGAAATACTTGAGAAAATTAATACTTAAAAACAATAATTTTAAATTTGATTAGTTTAACTATCAAAATTAAAATTATTAGAATCTATCATAATATAATATTTTTCAACAAACATTTAAAACAATGATCAACATTAAATATTTTAATAAATAAAATATTTATTATTATCATCAAAAAACTAATTTATTTTATTGTAAATTATTATTAAGTTTTCTTGAAAGTACTTGAGAAAGTTAATACTTCAAAACGAATTATTTTATATTTTTTAAAAGGGAAGAGAGTATTTTTCAAATTTGTAAATATAAATAAGGTAGTTTTCCAAATTTTCTCTTTCAAATTATTAGTGTATTTTTATTAGATTTTCACAAAATAGTTAGCCAAAATCACATTTTGACAACCCTAAAATTTTAAAATTTCCACTATAAATCTATAATTGTTAAAATTTATATATTATAACTTCTATAAAATTTCTTTATGGGTCTGCCACTCTCCTAGAAGACCTCATGTCCCGCACAGCTACTAATCGGGGCCCTTGGGACGAGAACAAAGCTCATTAGCTACAAAAAAATCAATCTCAATTCAGTTAGTGATTAATGTCTTTCTTTTTACAATCATTTTATTTTATGCTAATCTTAGTTAGTGCCTTTGCAGGTTGATCTTGTAATAAACTTTGAGATCCCGACATATCCTTACAGCTACGGACATCGAGCAGGAGTACATAGCAGCTTTCAAAGCGGCAAGATTATTTTAGTCTCTTGATAGTATCAGTTGGACAAATCACGTTCGTTCGTTCTTTATTCTTTTCATAACGTCACAAGATGCAGTTTTTAAGATTAAAAATATCTTTTAACCAAAAAAAATGGTGAAGTTTTACTTATATTACTTAAATTATAGATTAAAAACTATATAAAACTGAACAAAAGTAGCACGTCAATGATATACTAAATCCAAAAGTCAATTCTCAATTAAAACCATTAAAACCCAATAGTAACCAATTTGAACCAATGAAAGAAAGATAGAATAGCCCAATAGGTCAACATGGTTAAGTAAACGGTTAGCACAGCTAAGATGGGTTATTGAATGTAGTGTTTGAGTCGACTTGAATGTATTTTAAATTCAAAGTAAAATTCAGTGTTATTCAATCATGTATTTGTTGAAATACATTAAAATACATTGTTATTGGATTAAAAATTTGTTTGTGTATTTTAAAATACATTAAAAACAAGTGTTATTTAACATTGATTTGATTTAGTTGCATTTGGATTAGAATGTATTTTCATGTACTTTCTTATCTAAAACATGAGTAAACAAAATACCAACTTTTTACCAGGTATTTCATAATACTTCTCAAATTGAATTATGTTAAAAACATTCTAAAACCTAATTGAATAATACTTTTTTAAATCCTAAAATACTTAACCCAAATAAAAAAATTTAATTATTATCCTTTATAAATATGTTATTTTTGGTCTAAATGAAAAAGTGTGCTAAATTTGGTACAAAAACTTATGTTGGTACTATTTTAAGAAATTTATCTTGTTTACATGTGTAAATGTTTAATACAATTTTAAACACATAACTGGCTATATAATTTTTGGATATGTAATTTTTGGAATATCTGATTTTCGTTTAGCAGGAAAAGCATTTAGAATATTTTACTTTTAATATTTTATATGATTTTCTTAACTAAATTTAATGCATAATTTTCTGTATATCTAACTAAACGAGATGTTTAATTAGCCACTAAACTAATATTTAAAAAATAATTTCACTTTTACTAATTTTTTGTTTTGACAACCAAATTTTCACTTTTACTATTTAAAATTTTAATTTAACATTTGTAGGACGCTAATCCATCTAACTATTCCACGCTAAGGACATATAAAATGCTTAAAAAAATTGAAAGCCCCATTTAGAGGCATCGAACTCAACATCTATTGCCAAGGCTGCACGTGATGTTAAACGTTTAAAGAGCTATCTCAAGCATGAGAGGTAATGTAGTGGATCCATGATCAACGGTAAATTATAAATATAAATGAAACTACAAAAAGTCAATTTTACCATCTACTAGTAGTTGCAGAAAAATATACTTGAAAGTTTTTTTTTGTCGTTGTCAACATTTGAAAGTTAATCTTTATCGAACTTACGTTTAGTATATATGTTATTTATAAGAATATCTGCAAACTTTTATGAGTTTTGACATTTATTTAATTATATACATAGTCAAGTTTTTATTTTAATAACGGGGTATTGTCCTGAATACATCAAGTATCCTCTCTATTGTACAATATTAACATTAACAATATAGTTTATAGGAATATGCAAAATAACTGTAACCAAAAAAATCAAACTGAACCGAACCATAAATTTGTAATTTGGTTTGGTTTTGATTTTGTTTAAAAACCCTTTTTGATTTTGTTTTAAACCCCGTTTTAATTATAATTATAAAACTATTTTGGTTTTGGTTCAGTTTGGTTTGGTTTAAAATCATAACACCACGATTTTTTTCAAAAATTATTAAATTTATTTTTAATATATGTTAAAATAGATATTTGGATCACTTAATTTTTTTTTAAACGTCTCTTTTGTTAAGAAGTATTGTTTACATAATCTCGGAATAGAAAGAAACTTATACAAAGCGGTGGATAAAAATATTTTGAGAAGTGACACTTTGAATAAGTGTTCTTTTTGCTAATTTATCGGCTACTTGATTACATTCACGCAGAACCAATGTGAAAGATATATTAGCGAATCGATCCGCCAAACTGCGGATATCAATGATTAAGGACTCCATAGATGCGTTTTGCATTGGTTATGGAGAAGTTTGTGTAGCTCTTGGCAATCCGTTTCCATCATCACATTACGAAAACCTCTACACCATAGGGTTTGCATTGCATGCAGAAGAGCCATTCCTTCAGGTTCAAGAGGACTTGAACCTTGACGAAGTTTTGATGAACCTGAAAATTTGTAAATCCCATTTTTATCTCGCAGAATCCATCCAACTCCAATATGACTATTGTTATGTACATAGCTTGCATTAAAGTTGCACTTTAGAAAGCTCGAAATAGGTCTTTGCCAATACACTTGTTGAGACTGATTTGATGTAGTAGCGGATATCCATTTAGCGAGATTATCTTTCGCCTTAATGATAACTGAGTCGACATCATGAGAAACTTTGTTAAAGATTAAATCATTTCTTGATTTCCAGAGTTGCTATCCTACCCAAAATGGGAAATGTTGATAATCCCTTAAGGAGCCAGATGAAAATTTCCAAACCATAGTCCGAATATTTTCTTCAAGTGAACTGGATAGATCACGATTGATGAAGAGGTCCACTTTAGGATTTTGCCAAGCCAAATTTGCGTAAGAGCATTGAAACAATAGATGATTGATCGTTTCAACATCTTGGTGGCAACGTTGACATGTTGCATCTATGGGAATTCCACGTCTATTTAATTCCGAACATGTACTCAAAGTTTGCGACAAAACTCTCCAATAGAAATGTTTCAATTTTGGCGGTAATGCTGATTTCCAAATTTTTGTCATCAGATCTGTATTACTCGGTGGCAGTGGATGCGAAAAATTATTACTCGGAAGATGAATAGATAACCAATAACTAGATTTGAGTGAATACTCTCCGTTCTTTGTATAATGCCAAATGATTTTATCGTTACTTGAATGATGAGGAATATAGATTTTCCGAGCTTGGGTTGCATCAAGAGTAAAGTACAATTGTAATTTTACCTCATTAATTTACACTTAATTTTGTTTTAAATTAACAAAAATACCTTACAAATACAATGGTTGCACAAAAAATCTAACCAACAACGTGGCAGCAAAACTACGTTTTATTAACAACTTTTTGTTAGGGGGTAAAATGGAAATTTTCATATCATCTTCTTCACGCGACCAAACGTTTCTTCAATCCTTAATCTATGGCCGCCGGTTGGAGTGTTTAATAACCTTTTTTCACCGATTTCAACTCTGATTCATCTGGGTTGAGTTAAAGGAGCTTTCTTTAAGGTTACTGTTGGAATTTTGAACAATCTTGTTCTGTTGTGCCCCTAGGGTTGAGTTAAAGGAGCTTTCTTTAAGGTTACTGTTGGAATTTTCAATAGATCTATTTGTTTTTATGGAAAGTGTCGCTGTGGCGGAAGGGCTCTGGGGATTAGCTGATCACCACGAGAAGCTTGGTGAGATCGGAAAAACCATAAAGTGCTTGGAAGCTATCTGCCAGAGCCAAATCTCATTCCTTCCTCTTGTTGAAGTCAAGTCTCGCCTCCGTGTCTCTGCTCTTCTACTCCGTTACTCTCACAATGTCAACCATGCCAAGTCCCATCTCGAGCGTTCTCTTCTTCTCCTTAAGTCTATTCCTTCCTCATACGATCTCAAATTCCGGACCTTTAGCTTGCTCAGCCACTGTTATCACCTCCTTGCTTCATTCCCTCCTCAACGCAACCTTCTCCTGAAAGCTCTCGAACTCGCATCTTCAGTCCCTCAGGATATCTCTGCTTACCTCTGGTCTTGCAATTTCAACTCTCAGCTCGCTAACACTTTCATTATCCAAGCTGATTTCTCTTCTTCTCTCTCTGCTCTCGAGTCTGGGTTTCTCTCTTCTTCACAGATTTATTTTCCTGAGCTCCAGGTAGATAGATAGATAAGATATTCACTTGTTTCTTGTGTTTGAGATTCATTGATATTTGTTGTTGATTTTTGCTTGCAATTAGATGTTCTTTACAGCTTCTATGCTTCATGTTCATATCATGCAATGGACTGATGATTATTCAGTTGAAAAAGCTGTTCAACGATGCGATGAGATTTGGCAGACCGTTTCTTCTGACAAGGTATGAAACAGCTTGGCTCACTTGACTTGTGCTTGCTTGGTTTATTATCCTGAGTCAGCTTATTCTCCTGTCATGTGTAGACTGAACGCTGCCCTGGATTGTTCTTCTACAATGAGATGTTGCATGTTTTCTATCGCCTCAGGCTCTGCGATTATAAGAACGCTCAGCATCATGTCGATCGCTTAGACCAGGCAATGAACGCTCATTCGCATAAAATGCAGGAGATTCAGCAGCTTTCGGATGAGCTCAATTCGTTAAATCATAGTCTCGCCCATTACGATCTTCCCTCCAGAGAAAGATCGGCCCTTTCCGCAAGACAATCTCAGCTTCAAGAACGTGTAAATGCATTATCTTCATCTTCTACCACTGATAACTCTATGGAGCCTGCATTCTTTGGCAACGCAGATCGTGGATGGACAGAGAGGTTACTGCTTTCACCATCTCCAATTGATGGAGAGTGGCTACCAAAAAATGCCATCTATGCTTTGGTCCATCTTATGGTTGTCATTTCGGGACGTCCAAAAGGACTCTTTAAAGAATGTTCAAAACGTATAGAGTCTGGATTGCAGATCATTCAAGGTTCTTCTATTATCCTTATTCCTTATCACTTGAAATTCCTGTTTTTCTCTTCGTTTACTTCCTACTCTTGCATTTTATAGCACTAGATACTCTCCCTTGTCTCACTGGAATCACCAGAAACCCGTTTTTCTCAGAACTATTAAACTAGTGTAATGAGTGATCCATTCTCTTTGGTTCATGTGGCTTCCTATGTTTTATGCAGGTGAACTGATCAAGCTTGGAATTACTGACGAAGTTAGAGGTTTAATCTATTTCTCTGTTGTAATTACATTTACTTGAAGCAATGATTCTTAATATTGAAGTTTACATCCTCTTTCTTTCTTTTTTCTCTCTCTCTCTGCAGAATCTGATTTGCGGCACACGGCTATCTGGATGTCTGGGGTTTATCTTATGCTACAGATGCAGTTCCTTGAGAATAGAGTGGCTTTGGAACTTACAAGGTCTGATTATGTCGAAGCAGAGGAGGTAGATCATCAGTTTTTTTTTTTCCTTTATATGTTTTTGCCTCCTTTCACCACATCACTGTTATATAGAGCCTACTTATTGATCTGAGTTAACCAGCTGTGTATGTATAATCGATCTAGTTCCCCTCACATTAGGGTCCTTTAGCTATCTTCTCTAGTACAACACTTTCTTGAAGGAAAATTTAACACCAACAACAAATTATTGTGCAGGCTCTGGTTGAGATGAAAAACTGGTTTACTCGATTTCCAACAATTTTGCAAGCTTCTGAGTGTGTGATCGAAATGCTCAGGGGGCAATATTCTCATTCTGTTGGTTGTTACAATGAAGCTGCTTTCCATTGTATCGAAGCGACCAAGGTAATATTTATAACCTCATGAAATGATAGATTTTTGCTTAGTTTTGGAATGAGGTGTCTATATCACTATATGTCTTGTAGTATGCTGCTCATGGTAACTTCTCATATGCAATGTAATTTCAGCTTACAGAGAGTAAATCGATGCAAGCTACGTGTCAAGCTTTTGCAGCTGTTTCTTACCTTACTATCGGAGATGCTGAATCATCATCTAAGGTTTGACATTTTCATGCAGTTAATTGGATGTTTATACTTGCTTCCTTTAAGAAGACTGCTTTCAATCCTCTGACTTGTCTATAGGCACTTGATTTAATTGGACCACTCATTGGAATGACGAATTCACTATCTGGTGTTCGAGAGGAAGCAAGTATTCTCTTTGCTTACGGTCTCCTTTTGATGAAGCAACAAGATCTACAGGAAGCAAGGTATGAGCTTGCTTCTCAGTTTGTCAAAGGTAGTTTGTTTTGTAAATACACTTGCGCAGGATGATGTGGCTTATCTCTGTGTCCGTAGTAAAAAATAACTATATAAAGAGTATTCACTAAATTCATAGTATATGATTCATGCTCTAATGTAATGTATGATGTCAATGCAGAAACCGTCTTGCCAAGGGTTTGCAGATTGCGCATAATCATATGGGTAACCTGCAGCTAGTTGCACAGTATTTAACACTCCTGGGAAATTTAGCTCTTTCCTTGCATGACACCGTACAAGCCAGAGAGATCCTGCGTTCCTCTCTTACACTCGCAAAGAAACTCTACGATATCCCGACTCAGCTATGGGTTCTATCCATCTTCTCAGGTTCTTATTAGAGTTTTATCGAAACAGAATTGAATTCTTTATAAAAGTATGTCCAAAGCTCTGAAGCACAACATACGATTTGGTGAATGCAGCTCTGTATCAGCAACTGGGTGAGAAAGGAAACGAGCTAGAGAACGAAGAATACAGGAAGAAGAAATGGGATGAGTTGCAGAATAGACTTGCTGAAGCGCGTGGATCTATTCATCACATTGAACTGGTGAAAACCAAATCATCTCTCTTCTATGTGTTATTGCAATAAGTAAGATTTTATATGAACACACTCTGCTTGTTTACTGCTTACAGGTTGCAAAAGCTAGGCTAGAATTGCATCAGGTCGACGATGAACAAGAACAGTCAGTAATAGCATCTGGGCACTCGATGCAAGCGAATCTTGACATCCCAGAGTCTATTGGTGTAGAAGGTCCAACACCTGCTCCATCTTCTTCAAGGCTTGTTGGTTTAGACACTGGCAAAAGATGGGGAAAACGAAGGTTATAATAAGTTGTATTCTTTGAATGTTTGTTGTGTAGATTAAAAAGGAACTGTTTTAGGACCTTATAATTTAGTTGGTGTTTTTTATGCTATTAAGTTTGGTTTTAGGGGTTGAATTGTAAAATATGGGACATTAGTATGTTGCTAAAAAGATTTGTATTTATTATTTAGGGGTCGACTAGACAATGTTGTTGTGTGTGAAGGCTCTTTTTAACATTTTTGATATAATAGTTTGCTTTTGTTGTTTGTAAAATGAAGCTTGCTTTTTCTTTTTCTTTTCTAGCAGCAATGAAATATTAGTTTACTTTTTTTTTTATGTGTTGGTCGAATTTTGTTTACTTTATTTATTTGTTGCTTTTTTGTGTGTGTGTGATTCACGGAAAAGAATTCTATCAAGGAACGTCTCCTAAAAACATATTTCAAAACTGTTTAATACCCAAATATTAGAATTTCGTGGGAAATCAATGCACTTTTTGGTATGAGTATACTTTCTCGATCAAATTTCATCAAAACTAAACGACATTTAGCAAAAACTAACCAAAATTTACGAAAATTAAACTAAATTTCATAAACAATAACAAAAATTAAAGAAAAAACTCGTAATCGAATTATTACAAAACCAAACCGAAATATATTCCAGTTATAATAGTTCCATTTTCCTTATACCAAACTTCAACCTACCGAAACATATTTTTTATTCTTTTTATCTATTTACGTCAAACCCTTTTTTGAAGTTTTTCATAACCGAATTACACCCAAAACCTGAATTACCAAACCGACCCGAAGACTAGTCTTTGTCCACGACCATTATTTTCAGGGTAACACAACAACTAAAAAAAACGCGCAATTTCAGTTAAAGAAACTAAAGCTACGTTCTCGCTTCACATCATTAAAAAAAAAAAGTTGTTGGCGAAGCAACAAGAAATGTCTGAATTTGTTGAACATCTTCAAAATCAAATCAAACCCATAAAAAATGAGAATCCTTTGAATCAAATCAAACCCTTTAACATCGATCCAACACTCTCTTTATCCGATTCTCTTCTCCTCAAGATCCTCGATAAGCTTCCTCAATCCCAAAGCAACGATCTTTCACTCGTCTGCAAACGCTGGTTGACTCTTCAAGGACGACGTCTACGAACTCTAAAGGTTCTTGATTTCGATTTCGTCTTATCTGGTAGACTTATCTCGAGGTTCCCTAAGCTCACGCATGTTGATTTGTCGAGCTCGTGCATGAACACGATACAGAACTCTGGGATTTTGCTATGTCACAAGTCGATTTCTTTACATGTATCTTCGAATTGGGATTTTCTTGAGGAGATTTTATTGGAAAGTGATATAATTGATAGAGGGATTAGTTTATTAGGAAGAGGGAGCTGTGATTTGGTTAAGCTTGTAGTGGTTAATGCTTCTGAATTGGGATTAGTGAGTTTAGCTGAAGACTGTTCTGATTTGAAAGAGTTGGAATTGCTGAAATGTGATGATGATCTCTTGGGTGGGATCTATGCTTGTAAGAATCTAAGAGCGTTGAGGTTAGTTGGAAGCGTAGATGGATTGTATAGCTCATCGGTTTCTGATATAGGTTTAACGTTTTTAGCACAAGGGTGTAAGAGATTAGTGAAGCTTGAGCTTAGTGGTTGTGAAGGTAGTTTTGATGGGATTAAAGCAATTGGTCAATGCTGTGAAGTTCTTGATGAGCTTAGCATTAGTGATCATAGAATGGATGATGGTTGGATATCTGCGATTTCGTATTTTGAGAGTTTGAAGACTTTGAGAATTTCGTCGTGTAGAAAGATAGATCATAGTCCTGGACCTGAGAAGTTGCTTAGATCTTGTCTAGCTTTGGAGAGTTTGCAACTCAAGAGGTGTTGTTTGAATGATACGGATGGGATGAGAGCTTTGTTTAAAGTATGTGATGGAGCAACAAATTTTAATATTCAAGATTGTAGGGGATTGAATGATGATTGTTTCAGCTTAGCTAAATCTTTCAGGTAACTTAGTTTTAGATCATTTTCCCAAAGGTTTCATCAATTTAGTTTTACTGAGCGATGTGAAAAATAAGCTTTTGATCATCCTTTTTATCTTGTAGGAGGGTGAGGTTTCTGTCTTTGGAAGGATGCTCAGTCTTAACATCAAGCGGTTTAGAGTCAGTAGTTTTACACTGGGAAGAGCTTGAGAGCATGAGTGTAGTGTCTTGTAAGAACATAAAAGACATTGAAATTTCACCGGCGCTCTCATCTTTGTTCTCCCTTCTCAAAGAACTTAAGTGGAGACCAGATACAAGGTCTCATCTTTCATCGAGTCTCGAAGGTGCCGGAATCGGAAAGAGAGGTAGCAAATTCTTCAAGAAGAGTGTTCTACATTGAACATATGTTAGATTGTGTAAGTGTTCACATTCTCATGTGCCTTGAAAAACTCTTGATATAGTTAGTATACAAACTCTGTTGTAGAGTAAATTTGTAGTCAATGTTCGAAACTTTTATGTATGTTCTGTTGTTATGTATAGTAATAAAACTCTTGCCGTTCTCAGACTTGTGCAGCTAATTGAGACAAGTTTCTATTCCCATCAGACTAAGATCGTCACATAATCATATCTCATAACAATGAAAACCCATATCTTAAAGGGAATTATATAACTTGTGATGCACCCATCACACAAATCAACCACAATAATAAAAAGTAGTAAATATAAGTTATATTGGAAAACTCTTAACTAATGCAACGAATTAAAAGCACATAATATTCTCAACATGATCCGTGACAGCCCATATTGCAACATGATCACTATGCCTTATTCTTTCTGATGACGTTGTAGTTTCCATGTCAAATCTTCTACGAATATTTCTTTTCGGATCATAATAATAAACAATATTTGATTCTAAGTTACGTTCATTGATTATAACTATTTCACCACCAGGATTAGTGACATCCGCAAATCTGATCCATCTTGTTAAACCTTGAAGCAAGTCAAAAAATGTAATCTTGAACCACTCTTGTTTCTCAGTATTCTCCATAACCCAAAGATCCACATCATTGTTGTTGCCACATATGCATGCTAACTTCCCTTGGTAGTTTAAAAGGGTCAAATCTTCACTCTTAATCCGCGCCAAGTTATCCGGAGGACTCTGAACATGATTAAACTTTTGTGACCAAACATCGAAACACACCAAAACATAACTCCGGTTCACTGTCCTTGCTTTGTAATAGATTTTCCCGTTGATGCAAACCGTATTACCATATGGATAATGAAGTCCAATTCCGCATTCTATATTAGTCCACTCATTTTTTGGATCTCCCAATGTGAAAACTTTACAACACAATAACCTTTCGGGATGGTATATTTTTGTTGTAAGGCACAAAACTTGGATTGATTCTTCAAAGGGTCGTATCCGAATAAGTACCTGCTTCGAGGTAAATGTGTATGAATAGGTAAGGAAATAGACTGTTTCGTGGTAGGGTTGTATATTGTGAAAGCAACATAATCTAAACTCCAAAATCCAATCAAGCCACGTACGTATTGAAGCCTTGTGTTCCAACCGTTGAGTTTTCCAAAGATTTCGCCGTGGTAGAGTTGTTCTTGGTTTGTGACTCGATGAGGGTAAGCATACGAGAAGACAGAGGAAAGTTTAGGATTAGAGGAACACCAGTCGAAGATGAAATGGGGATAACGCGACGGTGGTTGATTCAAAGATCGAGTCACGAGTGAATTTATGACTATGAAGTCTTTGATCATGCTTATCCATTGCTTTGAGACGCATTGGAACCTAGAGACAGATTTTGCAGGAAGTTTCTTGAGTATCTCCAACGTTAGATCTAAAGGGATATTGATATTATTGCATGTCCTTTCTCCGGCCATGATCTCACGGAGAAGGTGCGATGTAGAGGAGATTGTGACGACTTTGTGGTGATTTTTTGTTTTAAAGCTTTTGTAAACCCTAATTAACATGTAAGACATCTTATACATTTTTTAAAAGGTTTTTGTTTTTTGTTGATATATCATAAATTTTTTTTTTTTTTTTGGAACGTAGAGATATATATATATTCACTACATAGATAATTAAATACCATTTGATTGATTTTTCTAACATACACATTAAAAAAAAAAATAGAGCTATCGTGAATGATTACCTAAAAACTTTATAAATGTTCGTGTAAATTCATTAGATTTATTGTGCTACCTACTCAATATCTCAAAAACAATATTTGAGATGAACAAATATTTTGTTTTGGTCATGAACAATTTGTTTAACAAAAAAGATGAACATAATCCGAATACTTTAACAAAAAAATATATTTTATTTTCTTCTTATCTCAATCCCGCATAATAAGCTAATCCTAATCTTCTAATATTGAACATAATCCAATGTTTTAAGGCTAGTTAGTAAAGTAAAGTGGACACATTTACACAATTTTAGTAAAGATGTGCACAAGACTAATCTTTATCTATTCAAGTATTCATAGTCGAAGTCCACTTAAAATCAGGCCGTGATTCCCATTACCCATTAAAATAAATAAATAAATTCGAAACTCTCCTTTAGTCCTTTTCTCATTCTCTTTCTCCTTCTCCTTCTCCACTACCAAACAATCTCTTTCAAAGTATCCGTTAGAACAGTTTCGTTATCCGCCGCTAACAATCAATACACAGAGATCAAACTTGAAGAAATTGAAGAAGAATCATAGATCCATTCAAGTTTGAAAAAACGATGTCGTTTCGTGAGAAGATTCCGACGAGTCCCAAATCGCCTCTGAGAAGGAGACGCTCGAGCTGGACTGGCTCATGGCTAAATCATCCAACGGCTTCTTTCAAGGAAGTTGTCTCCGCCGTTATCCAAGCTCAATCTCCAAGATCTAGGTTTAGATCCTTATCCTGTGATTTCAATGACGTCGATCGAACTCTTACTTTATCCGATTCTCTTCTCCTTAAGATCCTTGAGAAGCTTCCTCAATCTCAGAGCAACGATGTGTCGCTTGTTTGTAAACGATGGCTGAGTCTCCAAGGACGGCGTTTAAAGACTATGAAGGTTTTAGATTGGGATTTTCTCTTGTCTGGGAGGCTTGTTTCTAGGTTTCCTAAGCTTACGAATGTTGATTTGACGAACGCTTGTTTGAATCCCAACTCTGGGATTTTGATTTGTCACAAGTCGATTTCGTTTCGTGTATCTTCAGATTCGTATTCGAATTTGGATTTTGTTGAGGAGAATTTATTGGATAGTGAAATGGTTGATAGAGGGGTTAGGGTTTTAGGAAGAGGGAGCTGTGATTTGGTTAAGCTTGTAGTCATTAATGCTACTGAATTGGGATTATTGAGTTTAGCTGAAGATTGTTCTGATTTGCAAGAGCTTGAATTGCATAAGTGTAATGATAATCTCTTGCGTGGTATTGCTACTTGTGAGAATCTGAGAGTTTTGAGATTGGTTGGTAGCGTTGATGGATTGTATAGTTCATCGGTTTCGGATATAGGTTTAACGATTTTAGCACAAGGGTGTAAGAGATTAGTGAAGCTTGAGCTAAGTGGTTGTGAAGGTAGCTTTGATGGGATTAAAGCAATTGGGCAATGCTGTGAAGTTCTTGAGGAGCTTACCATTTGTGATCATAGAATGGATGATGGTTGGTTAGCTGCGCTTTCGTATTTTGAGAAGTTGAAGACGCTGAGAATTTTGTCGTGTAGAAAGATAGATCATAGTCCTGGACTAGATAAGTTGCTTGGATTTTGTCCAGCTCTGGAGAGTTTGCAACTCAAGAGGTGTTGTTTGAATGATAAGGATGGGATGAGAGCGTTGTTTAAAGTGTGTGATGGAGCAACTAAGGTTGATATTCAGGATTGTTGGGGTTTGGATGATGATTGTTTCAGCTTGGCTAAATCTTTCAGGTAACTTGCCTTTACATCACTTCCTTGTGTTTTCCTTCAATTATTGAGTTCACAGATTGTTAATCAAATGGTTAAATCAAAGAGCAGAGGTCATAGTTATCTGTTGTTCCTCTTAAAATCCTAAATTAAGTCGTAGAATCTTAAACCTGGTGTTGTTGTTGCACACGATATGGTTAACATAAGACATAACTCCATGCTAGTTTACTGAAATTTTCTTGATATCGATTGTGAAGAGCATTGACTGTTTTTGCTTTGATGCATAAATCTGAAAACTTTCAACAAACCCTGAAAAGATTTCCCTTGCAATAGTGAACTCTTCTGCTAGTTTTACTTTGAGATGCAAAAGATAGGCTTTTGATCATCCTATTGTTCTTGCAGGAAGGTTAGGTTTCTGTCTATGGAAGGATGCTCAGTTCTAACAACAAACGGTTTAGAGTCAGTAATTCTACACTGGGAAGAGCTTGAGAGCATGAAAGTAGTATCATGTAAACACATAAAAGACTGCGAAATCTCACCGGCACTCTCCTCTTTGTTCTCCCTTCTCAAAGAACTCACATGGAGACCAGACACAAGGTCTCATCTCTCATCGAGTCTCGAAGGTTCCGGAATCGGAAAGAGAGGCAGCAAATTCTTCAAGAAGAGATGATGTAATGTAATGTAAGTGCTCGCATCTTCATGTGCCCTTAAACTTCTTCTCCGGGCTTATTTTTTACTCTGTTGTAAAATCTGTCTTTTGATAACAAAACTTGTAGTCAAATACTCAAAAACTCTCTTATGTATTGCAATACTCTGTTGTTATGTATAATAGTAATAAAACTTTGTCAATAGTATCAATTTCAATTTTCTGATGATTGTTATTGAAGAATTTACAAGATAAAAGAGATTTTAAGAAAAAATATTACAAAAGAAATTGTTAGTTTTGGCGATCTCTGGAGAATAAAACTCTGAGAAAGTCAAAACATTCAAAACAAAAGAACCTTTGTCTTCTTCGTCTCGTACTTTGAATAGATTTCATAGCTTCGTTACTTCTATAAGCTTTCATCACCGTATCTTGTTCCACTTCTTCTTCTCTAAACATCAAATCCGCCACGTCATCTTCTCCGTAGAAGACCTCTCTCTGTCCAGCTTCAACTAAACTCTTCCGTCTACGTAACCCTTCAACACTCGCCGGAAAACGTGGCAGTGATGCAGAAACTCGTGATTCCGCCGCCGTTGACGAAGGTAAGTCACCGTCGGGACCACTATCTTTTCCGATCATCTTCTGGAAGATTTTATTTGATTCTTTGTATCTTAAAGATAACGTAGGGCAGAGACTTTGTGTACCTAATTTCGTAGTTATACTTATAAGAATAAGTTTGGTGTATATTCTTATTTTAATAGGACTAGAAATTTTAAAAAGATATATTGTAAAACGTTTTACAAAGATTCTTAACATTTATCCAACAGAAAGAGGATATTTCAAAATCAGATATATCTATGCTTTTGAAAAATCTTTAATTGCTCTCAAAAGAAGAAGAAAATCTTTAATTTTGAGTTATACATGGAAAAAGAAAGCTATCTATATGAAGTTTGAAACAACCATATCAGTTTTACATATAAAATAGATTCAGTCGAAACACATAACAAAACCTTTGAATCTGGTTGGGAACATTGAGGGAGACTACAATGGCCTCATCTCAAGATCAGAGCTATGGTGTGAGACCGGTACAGAGTTGTTGTTGTTGTTGTTATGGTGATGGTCTCTATCACCAGAAGCACTCATCTCTTGAACCAGTGGTGGATTAATCACAGTCATAGGCATCACAAAGTTATCCGAAAGACGGTTCTTCATCTCGCGGTGTTCTTGACAAACCGCGCAAAAGTGAAGACAACAATGCACCATACAAGGATCACAAGGGGAGTTCTGTATTTCCATTCATCAACCAAAACAAAAAAATTATTCAGATTCTTTTTTTGATGTTTTATCGATGTTATGGGGGAAACTTTGATTACCTGAAGATGATATTTCCTTTGTAAAGTTTGACGAACATTTCCAGTGTAGATCCCACACATCCACCAAACAAACATCAAACCTTCCCATATAAGAAACGACGTATGCGGATCAATACCGGGAACACAAGTAACTATCGATGCGGCTGTAAGACCGCCTTCTACAACAATGGCATGGCAAATACATGCTTTAGTCCATGAGGTTTCCTCTTCACTCAGAGTCTCATACACACGTCCAAATAGAACACTTGGGCAAAACAGTCCCTGCCAAACTGTAAACTGAATTAAAAACCCGAATCGAAAAACCGAAACCTTACTTGAGACTAAAAGCTCACATAGAGAGATCTATGTGAAAACTTACAACTAGGCATATCCTGAGTGCAACCGAATATTCCGGTAGTCCAAGGCTCATCAGCAGGAGTTTCAAAATTCTCAGGCAAATCTTGGCCACACTCGTTGCATTTGTGAACAGCTAGCTGCATAGATCCAATTTGAAATTGATATAAGTAAGAGTCAAAAATCAAGCCTGTCTCAGTTTAAGATAATGAAATTGACACAAGACAAATCAAATTGATGGTTTGAAGAAGACGAATCATGGATCTCTTGAGGAAATTTTACTAGCATTCTCGATTAAAGCCGTAAACATTGTGATGATCAAATTGGGATTCTTCAGATGCGTTATTGTAAAATCAGATCAGTAGAGAAAAGAGAGAGACATACCTGAGAAACTTCAATCGGCTGATTGAGTTCGCCGGGATTAATCTCATCGACCGGAGCTTGTTCCTTTGTTAGCTTCACGTACCTCGACGGTGCTCCTCCGTCCGACATCTGAATCACAAATTTTAACGATTATGAAATCAGATCAGCCAAAAATCGAATTAAAAAAGGAGAAGAATAATAACAAATTGCGAACCATGTGAAGGATTGGAGAAACGGAAGAGTAATCTTAAAGGTTCTTCTTCCTCCGATGGTCGTTTTTTTTTTTTTTTTTTTTGATTTAATGACACTGAAATTTAAAAGGACTGTTTCTGTGCTTTTAACCAAACTGTTACCAAAACGAGTTAAGACTAATTTGGTCTTCTTTTCTATCGTTGACTTACCCAACTCATTAAGATTAAGGAAGCTATGTCTATACTAAACGGTGCCGTTTTGGCTCTTGGTAAAGCAGTAACAAAATAACATTAGTCTTTTGTTTTTTTTCATTGTTCAAAAAAAAAAAACAAAAAAAGTCTTTTTTTTTGTTTCCAAGTTCTAAGTTCTAACAATATTCTTTTTAAGAAAAATTGATTTCACAAGATAATTTTTATTATTTTTGGATTTTAGATTTATTTTTATATGTTTCTAATTACTAAATTAATAAATAATTTTTTATAACAAATTACTTTTTTGAAAAAAAAAATACATAAACAATTCCAATAATTGAATATGTTGAGATGTTTAACCAAACAGAGAAGATATTTTGTTTTTGTCTACTCTCATATAAGAGGAAAAAATGATATTTAAGCCATTTTGTTTGGATGATATAATTGTTTTCATAAATAACAAATTGTACATACTAAAAAAAGCCGAGGTAAGAAAATGAGGAAATAACCCAAAATAGAGACAGTATTTAGATTTTTCTATTGAATTTGGATTATAAAAAAAAAATTGTAGGGAAAAAGGTATCACAAGTTCTCAGAGCCGTGCCTCTAGTATAATGTCAAGAAACATTGGCCTACGGCCCCAAATTTTTTTTAAAAATTTGTTAAGAGGCCTTCAAGTATAAGTTAGGCTTATTTTAGACATATTTGAATTAATATAAAAATTGAAAAACTAAAACTTAGAAAAAAAAAGGAAAACAAAATCAATCAAAGAATTAGAACAATTACCGAAAGAAGTTACAAGGCCTATTAAAGTGTTAAACTTTTTGAAGAAAGTTCAGGATTTTTATCCTCACTCATGGATCGCTTATCGGATATTATTGACGATTCCAGTCTCAGTTGCATCTGCTGAAAGGAGTTTTTCAAAGTTAAAGTTGATCAAATCTTACCTTCGATCAAGTATGTCACAAGAAAGATTGAGTGGTTTGGCTACTTTATCTATCGAAAGAGGTTTGGTTAGAGAAGTTGACTTTGAAAAGTTGATCAATGATTTTGTGGGAAAGAAAGGAAAAGGAATTACCTTTTAAACTATCTTTGTGTTTGCTTCTTTAGTTTTTTTTAATGTCATACGACAAGATTTATGCGTGACACTTTTCTTCTTGTTGGTTTTATTATTATATACATTTTTATTTAATATGAATTGAGAATTTTTTTTTTACTATCGCCTACGGCAACATTTCACCTTGGCACGGCTCTGCAAGTATATGTTATATACATTTTTGTGGGGATGTCTTAAATCATTAAATCATTGTTCTTCTTGTAGAGATGGACAAGTTGATAGGAACCTAGGATGAAAAACTTTCAAATTTTTATCTTTAATAGGAAGGGGATTTTGAGTTACATTTACATATATAATATTGAAATTAGAACATGGAACAAGGCATCACGTATCTACTAGTTCTCGTGTAACTGAATTTAGATTTGTTCTGCTCTTAGACATTTGAAGAAAGAACGTACTTGTTCATTTGGTTCAAGAGAGTTGTCATCTTTGCACTGCTCTTTCCTTGTGTGTCCAAATTGCATTCATTGTATGCTGAATCTGGAGATGGATTTTTGTGCATCATATATCTATCTCAGTAATGTAGAGTTTGCTGTTTCTAGAATTAAAATATATTTGTATAAGTAATATTGATCTGTTTAGTTCAATTCTGTGATATGGTTTCAGTCAGTGGTTTGATTAATTTTGGTGGATGTGCATTAGGGTTTGAGAACAAGTATGAACGTAAGACGCGATTCATAGTAAACCTTTGTTAATGAGTTCACTGATGGTTTTTCTTGATTTTTTGCAGCCACTATTGGTGTGGAGGTTCATCCTTATTTCTTCACTAACTGTGGCAAGATCCGGTTCTACTGTTGGGATACTGCTGGACAAGAGAAATTTGGTGGTCTTACAATTAGCCTCTGGCTCCTTGAGCTAAAAGCTTACCTAGCTAGCCTCTCGCTCGACAAGGAAACTGCTTCTACTCCCTTGGTAATCAACAATATACATAACGTGGCAGGAACGGAATAATAGACTGCACCGAAGCTAATCGTTAGACAAGTGGATTTGATCATTGAACAAGGCTTGAAATTCACTCGCTCTCGGAACCTCAGCGGAGATACCGAAGATATTTTTGTATACTCTTATATAAGAGGACTAGATTCAAATCCGCGGTACACCGCGTATTACTTATTTTCATATAAAATTGTAATTTTTGTTTTGTTTTTACTGTTATAAATATTTGTATTTTAGTGTAATTTTAACTTGCTGTTTTTTTCTTTATTGTTTATAAATATTTTTATTTTGTTCGTTTAATATATATTTGTAGTTTTTTGTTTATAATTTATTTAACATGGTTTTGCCATCGAATTATAGTGTTTTCATGTAGTAATAGAAAATTTATGTTGTTTGATTAAAATATATGCCAAAAAATCATGTTTGTTATTCTCATTGAAATAATTTAGAGCAAATCTCTGAAAACATTTGTGAAAATATTTGCGTAAATTTTGGTTCGTTAGTTAACAAAATAATAAAAAAATTTATTTAATTTATTTTATAATTATATTTATTTATTTTGTTTTGTATCATACTTCGATTTAAACCCGCAGTTGGTATAGTTAATCCAACGACCTTGCACTAATTTATATTAGGTTCAATGTTAAAATCCATTATTTATAAATTCTCCACAATCCACGAAAACAAACCAACAAAATTCACATTGATCTGTGATCAATCAAGTATTAATGGCCAAACTAAACGATTTTAAAAAGAAGCGTTTAGTGGGAGGCAACTCCCTGAAGGTCCAATCGACCAGAGCTGGTCGGTTGGACATATCGTTCTAAACACCAACCTATTGATCAATGCATAGATCAAATGATTTGATCCCTAATTTTGATCCACAAAATTAAAATTATTGTATTTTACTTTAATTTAAAACAATTTAATTTAATTTAGAATTAAAAAAAGGAATAGAGCGGGTATAACCATTTCTAAACAAACGTATTAATATATATTTAACATATTAGTTATTTAAATCAAATATTTTGATGACTTAATATTTAAACAAAAATATTTATATTCTAAATTAATAAGAAAGTTTAAATATTTATAATATTTGAGATTAAAAGTTTAAATATTTATATTATTTTGAAACTTTTTAAAAGTTTAGATATTTATAATTTTAAAATTTTTCAACTGAAAAACCGGATTAAACCGAATAAAAAATTTAAAATTGGATGGTTGATAAGTCAAGCTTCATAGTATTTGTATTTGGAATCATTTTGATCATTTTTATAATATGATTTTGAATAATTGCCCAATTTTTTAGCTGATATGGCACGTTGAGCACACTTTTTCTTCGTCGATTGAGTAGTATATGTTCGTTTAAAAAACAAAAAATCACGACATATGCAGAAAAAAATCTAAAATTTTATTAATTATATGTGTTATATAATCATTCAAAATAATTTAAAAATAAGATCAAACAAAGGTGATAGAAAAATCATAATTCATAGTATTAAATCGTAATATTAGATAAGGAAATAATTGTGTTTGGTTGTAAGGATTATAGAGAATTAATTAGGGGTTGTTTGGATACATTAAAATATTATATAAGGAAATAATTGTGTTTGATTATAAAGATTGTAGATAATTAATTAAAGATTGTTTGTATACATAGATAACTTGTACTTCAATTTTAATAGTATAAAGATATTTAAGCCATTTTTTTGGATGATATGTAATTGTTTTCATAAATAAAAAATTTATACTAAAAAAGCTGAGAAAAGAAAATAAGAAAATAACCCAAAATAAGAAAGTTTTTAGATTTTTCTATTGAATTTGGATAAAAAAAAAAATTGTTAAGGAATTTTCCCCTTGATTGGATCCGTTGTTATTGTCCCATATTGTTCAAACTTCCTACTGTATTTTGTTGATAAAAAAAAATACATTTTAAGTTTTACGGTAACTAAAATTTTAAATATAAATAAAATGAAAAGATTTGGTGAAATATGTTATGTTGGACCTTGTATTATGCTAATGGGAACCTCTATAGGAAGAGGAAGCAATTTGATAAGCTCATCTATGCATTAGAAATTTGGACTATGAAAACATAGTTTTGAATCTGAATCCAAGCATATCCTTAAAGATTTTACAGAGGCTGTAAAGTAGAAATAATAAAAGAAAAACACAGTAACCTCTATGGTTTAGATCAGTGATTTAGCCAGGTTTGCAAAAAACGCCATCTCCATTGTTGTATGCCAACACGAGACACAAGAGATGGTTATGTCCTCAACACATTCTTGCTTCCCACCAGAGAGTTCTTTACCTACGGTTTTATTATAATGCTTCCAGCCTTGGAATTAGGAAAAAGGTTATCAAAAAGTTCATAAAGTGCGGATCGTATTTACCAAATTTAATTCAATCATCATGCAGATCCATCCACTCTATGTCCTGGATTTGCAAGTACATGCAACAGTTATATGGTACCTAACCCCAAAGCCAAAGATAATTATTCCTCCTGTGTATACACCTATGTGCATACACAGAGTACTCGAAGAATATAAACAAAATTCAAAACCCAACTTCTAGTAAGGATTGACTTAATTCATATATTTGTTACCTCAAATCTCAAATAGTATTCGATCCCAATATTCTCGATTCTGTAGTCTTTAAATCAGAAAGGGACATCAAACTAGAAACGGGTACAAATTTGAAGCCTAAAACATCCCAAACGTCGGGAAATATAATGGATAATGTAAAAGTTATATGGTTATACCTACCTCAATGCTTTTGACCTCTTAACAAATTACCGATGAAGGTGAATCGGTAAGGTCTCAAACTCTTAGAATAGCTGTGAACGAACCGGTAGAAAGACAATTTTCATCCATAAATTTTAACAAGGAAGTTCCCAACAAGAAAAAGCAGAACACATGCTCATGAAACTAAGGGGGATGGTCACAATGTCTACCTCATTCATTTGCAAAGTTCCTGGCCCCAAGACATAGCGACAACACGTTATCTCAAACACTCTTCTGTGACCAGACCTTTCCATGGGGGTCTCAAACTAGTACTGGCGAATGGGGCTTCGTGACACCCTTCTGTGACCAGACCTTCCATGAGGAGATCGTGACCTGCTTCGATCACGACCTTCTCTCCCACTCCTCGATCTCCTGTCATAAGGCTTTCTATGATCTCTACTACGGTCTCTGTGTCTGTCACTATCTCTGTCTCGATCTCGATATCTTTCTCTATCACTAGAACCACTCCTTTTACTCTCGCTTTCCTTCTCCCTCAGTTTCCTCTTATCATCTGCATCTTTTCCTCTGCCTACCCTCTCTTCTTCCTTTCCTTTATCTTTAACAGCCTAGAAAATTAAAAAAGCATCAATATCCCCATCTTCCAAGGTTTTGACAGCTTTAAAGAAACAAGATTCAAGTATTGATTCTGAGACTTACTTTTTGCTCAGTAAGAAAATCACGGACCAAACCATAGCCAACATGTTGCTTTCCAGTGACATGAGACTGTGTCCTCTCTACAGCATCATTAGCCACAAGGAATGAACCACAAATCTCACACAGTGCCATCTTCTTCTCATGTGCCATCGCGAGTACTTTGTCCGTTGGTCGTTGTAACAACACTGTCTTCTCAGCATTAAGCACTTCCACCTACCCGAGTTGCCAAAAGATAAGTACTCAGTATACCACATTTATGATCATAATGAAGGTGCCACATAGGATGTAATTGCAAAGAGGGAGGAATCAAACAGATCACCATATACCAAGATTCAGTATGATTAGTCAAAACTAAGAAACTCATTTTTCCAGAGCTTCTTTGAAACTCAACAGCATTGTAAAAGGTTAACAGAAATAGTACCTTCCTCATTAGCGCTTCAGCTTCATCCACTTTGCCTTCTTCACCAAGTGCTTCCACTTGCTCCAAAAGGTTCTTAATTTTCTCCTCCAAAACAGACAACTGTTCAGCTTTTTCTGCAGATAGAGAAGGTGGTGGAGGCGGTTCAACCTCTTGTGCAAGACGCTCTCGTCCACGCCTAACCTTCCTATCAAGATCATTCACCTATAACCAAATTCCAAATTTTAGTATAGAGAAGAATCGATTCCAATGGAAAAAAAGTAATAGGAGTGACAAGCATTACGCACCAACTTCTCGCAAAACTGAGCAAGCTCAGCCTCAAATTTAGGCACATAGGAATCATGCCTTGGAGAGTTCTCGAAGCTGAAGCAGACAAACAAAAAATCAAACTCATTAACATAAATCTAGGTCCTATACTGATAAATCAAATTAAACATAATGAAGATCACAATGGAGACTCACTTCTCTTTCAACTTTGGATCATGAATTCTCGAGCATGTTCCTGAGAAAAAACAATGAAAGCTAAGATAACATGAAAAAACCAAACAAAGCAGAAGAAACAAATTAGTGACTAACCAAGATCGCTTCGAGTGTTAACGAAGAGGTCATGAGGACAAAATCGAACCATATAGAATGCACAGACTTCTCTATCGTCCCACTTAATCTCCTTGAAACCTCTTCTCTCTTCATCTGTTAGATCGCGAGCTGCACAAATCGAGAGCAAAATTGGTTTCCTATATTAGTTGATTAAACAAAATTTTCCCCAGATTTTTCACATAAGAACAAAAATTAAAGCTTTCGAGGGTTTAATTTTGGGTATGAGATTGATATTAGATTTGCTCATTGAACGTTCACCTGCACCCATAAGTTCGTCCAACAGAGCTCGCTGAGCATCCATGGTGGGCTACGAAGAAATCGAACTGAATCGAGAGAGAGAATAGGCAATTGCAGAATCGAATTGAAGAAAATTTGGAGAGGATGACGAACAAAAGTGCAAGAGTGATGATTAGGGTTTCGTTCGTCACGAACAGAGGGCGTTGTCTAATCGAATACTGTATTGAGTGTATTCTCTATATAATACTTATAACTAGATTCGGACCCTCTATATAATATAACTAGATTCCGTGCGGGATTATATTTATAAGAGAAATTTATTTGATATTTATTGTATTTTAATTTTAGTTATGTTTGTTGTAAAATTTAAATGTTATAAATTAAATATGGCTAAAGTTTAAAAATAATTAAATATGATTAGGTGTATCATGTATAAAAAAATAGGCACGTTCATTTTGGAATAGAAAATCCATCCAATCATGTATCCATTGAGAATTTTCTGTCCTATAACAGTTTCTTTTTAATAAATTACTCGTTTAGAAATATTTATTTTGGGTAAGAGTTTATGTAAAGAAATTATATTCGATACTTGCATTTCCCGTTTGTGATGAAAATTATATAAATGTTTATCATATTTCTAAAAAAAATTCTAAACTTTGTAAACAATATGTCCCGAAGACGATTTTTACCCAAATTAGTGAGATTTTAGAAATTGAATTTACCTATCCTAATTTCTCAATCTCGTCTTGTTACTCAAAATTTCTATTCTGTATTTGATTGGAAATAGTTTGGGTAATGTTTTTCATTTCCCGAGTTACCCGTCCCCATCCCGTATATACTATTTTCGTCCCAATATTCGACTTTATATGTCTATGGTATCAAGTTACAATGATCATCATTTTAAAACAAACTACATTCAGACATGTACGTACGTACGAGGTTATATTTGTAAATCTTTATTGGATATAACATATATAACTCAAACTCATACTAGTTATGTATTAAAATTAGTTTAATATTGTTTGTAAGTGTTAAAAATAACAATAATTTCATTAGTATTTTGACACACAGACTAATGTGGATGTTGTACCATGATTAACCGTGAACCGGATTAGTGATCGGTTATATTTATACTAAACTCGTGAACTATCAAATCGGATATAAAACTACCAAGAACGATTAAAATTAAAATTATGTTAACCAGATCCACATGTTTAAGAAAAAAAGATTATGACAATTTACATTTACGACTGAATTTAGATTTATTCCGTTGTGTTCCATTCCGTTATATCATTTACCCATTGACATTCCCAATTTATTGTTCCATATAGGCATGCATATCCAATATGTGATAAATTTTGTATTTCAGAATGAAAACGGGACCAGATAGAATCACAAATTTCCAAAATCTTTTTAGGAACAAATACAAATATTAATATTTATTTTATAAATAATTCTATATATTCATAGTAGATACATATATATTTAACATCATATAATATAATAAAAATATTATAAAATTAGTTGACTTATTTATTCATTTTACTTTATATTTGGGTCATCTAAATTGGATTATTTTTCTTTATTTTAAAGTTTAACTATTATAGAACATACTTTAATATTATTTGATCTCTTATTTGCTACATGTTTATGCTAGATAAATTGAAAAAGATATTAAATACATGATTGCAAACATTGTTTTATTTTAATTATAAAATGATCTAAGACAACTTGTTTATTTATCGAGTCTTAGTGTCTGCAAGATCCTTTTCTTCAGCCACTGGTTGTTGAACCATCTAAAAGGTTGTCCTCTCTAGAGTATTTATTGTCCTTCACCTACTATTTCACGTCGTGAGAACAAACTCATATAATTTTAATTATTATAGAACATACTTTAATGTCTTTTTTAAATATTTTTATGCTAGATAAATTGAAAAAATGTTATATATATGATTGCAAGTGTTAATTTATGTTAATTGTAACATGTTCTAAGACTTTTGTTTTTTTTTAAAATCTATGTTCCCATATCCAGTCTCTTTCCATCCCGTTTCTGTCCCGTAATTTGGTCTATTACTAATTGTTATTTTTGTTTCATTCCCTTAAAATTATGGTATAATTAAATGATGTTCTACGTGAAGTGCACCGGAGACAAGAAATGACGTAATAACTCCCAAGTACAGAGCCTGATCGTATGTCATTTTCCATTCGGTGATTAGCCAATTCAGGTAGAAGAATTGCCATATGATCTCCGGGACCATGAGGTTCCACCAGCGACACCAGAATTCTTCAAGAGAGGTGGCTAGCTAGGGTTCATTGAGCTGTGGCTCAAAATCGAAATCAAGAGCCATAAAGAGCAAAGCGTTGAAGAGGTTCAAGAGAATTTCAAGTACCAAGTATAGATGGAGAGGATAGAGACACAATAGCACAATGGGATATAGATGTTGTTTGTGATCATACATATGTAACACTGCACCTAAGATTGCAACTTTAACGGCGAATTGTTTATCAACAATTCGCCGAACCGGTCATAAACTTTCTTCGGTTGTTTTTTTTGTTATGAATTATTTTTAAAGAAAAGTAATAATATGATTTGATCATAATCGAGCTACAGACAAAAACACATCATAAATCCATTATTATTGTTGACAAAAAACACACACATTTATTTGGTATCAATGTTAAGTATTTATACCATTTTAAAATTTTGACAGAATTACAGAGGTTAAACAAATAAATCGGAAATACCAAAAAACTACAGCAAGCTAACAATCACACAAACCAAGCATACAAATCCATTAATCACACAAACCAAAAAACACATACACATAAATCCATTAATCATGATTTCAGCAATTTAATCACCCAAAAGTAAAAAACTTGCGATTCGTTAGCGAGTTTCTGAATCTTGCCGCTCCTAACAAGAGGAGGGAAAAACAACCAATCAGCAGTCACAACCACAAAGCCCACAACGATCACTTGTGAAACCCACGTTTTCATTTCCAACCTCATAATATTCTTCTTCAGCCTCACTTCCGCCAAAATGCAAAGCCCATGTAACACGAAGAACAGAGTAACCTCTCCAGTAGGAGGCTCACGTGTTATATAGAAGAAGAGCAACTCGTGAAGTGCACCGGAGACGAGAAATGGAAAAATAAAACACAAGCACACAAACAGACCGAAGTTCATACACGGGATTAGATATAGCGAGTACAAGAATAGCATAAGGCTCTCCGCGACCATGAAGTTCCACCAGCGACCCCAGAAATCTTGAAGAGAGGTGGCTAAGTACGGTTCATTGAGCTGTGGCTCAAGATCGAACCCAAGAACCATAGAGAGCAAAGCGTTGAAGAACTTTAAGAGAATTTCAAGTTCCAAGTATAGATGGAGAGGATAGAGACCAAATAGCACAATGGGATATAGATTTTGCTTATGATCATACATATGTAACACCAAACCTAAGATTGCAACTTTAATGGTGAATTGTTTACTAAGAATGGTTTTAGGGTTAGGGTTTCCTTGACGGTTGATGGGAAAGCAAGTGCAGCAGATGAATTGGACGAGATTTGGGGGAAGTGGGGAAAGAAGATTAAGGGTTCCATCTAAGTCCAAGGAGAAGTTTATTAGTCTAAAATTGGCGAGCCATGAGAGGAAAAACGCTGTGGAAGCAGAGAAATGAACAGAGGATAAAAACAGAGGAAGAACCAGAAACAGGGCACACACAGGAAGAACAGAGAGTAATCGAAAAACACCAGCTTTGATTCTAGTTGATACGTAGTAACAATAAGATATAGAGATTAGTGCAAAACTCCAAACCTTGATCAAGTTCTTGAGTTCTTCGTTCATCTCTCAGATCTTTGTTTTATTTCCTCAACTTAATTTGGTTGCTATATAATTAAAAGATTCGGACCAAGGAACCAGTGTTGCCTCTTTCTCTCACGCAATGTTTAATGGAAGCCATTTCCACTACGATTTGGTCTTTAACCTTTGTCAAAATCTCTCATGTCATTTACTTTTTTTCTT
Organism: Cardamine occulta; assembly: GCA_028015245.1. Taxonomy (NCBI): domain Eukaryota; kingdom Viridiplantae; phylum Streptophyta; class Magnoliopsida; order Brassicales; family Brassicaceae; genus Cardamine; species Cardamine occulta. Next base: position 13,342,639 of record CM051390.1, read on the forward strand.
TAAAACAAAAAAATTATTTTCTAAATAATAAAAAACACGAAAACTACGTAACCATGAATTTTTCAGCTGTACATTCAACCGAATATAGAAAACATTTAGATTGCATCAGAATTTTCACAATGCGGAATACAATACGACAATGGCCGAACAGATCTGTTAGCAAAGTCTCGTAGACACCAAAGTACGTTGGGTTTAGACCTCAAAAATCAAAAGAAAGATTTTGAGACTAATCGAAACTGATACGACGCATCTTACAAACAAGATTGGCTGTAGGGAAATCGAGTTCACTACCAGCTTCTGATTTCATCACATCTTTGAGCTCATCTCTCGGTGTAGCCAAACATGTCTGAAACGTTGCAAGAATAGGCGGAATTGGCATGGACAGAGCCGAAAGCACATTGCTCAAATACTCTATATCTACAGAGAGTTGTTGTGCTCCTCGGTCTGAAATGTATTGGATTCCTCTCAGTTGCTCCACGTAAAGAGCGGTTGCGCCTTCTGCTACCTGTTTTTTATTCCAATGGTTAATGTCTTAGTCTATTGCGAGGTTGACTAAAGTTTAAATTAGATTTACCTTAAACATCCACTCGGTTGCAAAGAACTGTGCATCCTCGTTGTTTGAATCGCCATTGGTTGAGATTCCTTCAGCTAGAGGCTCAAGCTGTTGAGGCAAAGTAAGGAGATACTCTCCAACACTTGTAACATAAGACTGAGGGTATGAGCTGAAGTTTGGTAGAGGAAAAGCGGTTTGTTCCTCCACTGAAGACCAGATTGGTAGGCGAGATACTTCCCCAAGGCGTTGCCTGACTTTTGATATGAGGACGTCATAGACAAGTTCGTTGACTGTGTCGGTAAATGCAGAGACTCTCTGAGATGCCAAAGGCAGTGCATGGAACCGCGGATCTTTAGACTGCAACAAAACAAGGGACACATGACATAGTACAGAAAATTCGACCTCCACCACAAAGAGGCTTTAAAAGTATGATATAAAAAGGGATCAAACTATGCTTTTCAGTACCTGCTCCAATAGGTTTAGGAGTTTTTGAGCCTTCTCTGGAACATCAACTAACCGAACAGCTGCCACATCCAGGGAAGCTCGTCCAGCCATAGACAAATCTCCAGCACTTTGTTCACTTGTCAAATGTGATAGGTTGTGATCCAAATTTGTGCCATATAATGATATAGACAAGCTGGAGTTTAGTCTAGCTAGAGTGGCTCTCAAAGAAGCTTCAAAGACCGAAGACCTGCTAGTGAGACAATCAGCTACAGTCAGAATTTGTAGTGCCCCCTGGACAATGGACCATTCCTCATTTGAAGTCAAATCCATCTTGCGAGAGCTCTCCCTTTTCTCTGCACTTGCATCTTTCTTTGAACCAACTCCATCACCTGTACCATCCACTCCACACACAACTCTCAAAGATTTGAGTGTTTCTTGAAGCATAGAGATATATTGCAACATTATGTCATCTAATGCAAGTATCAGCTCGTCTGCCTCTGAGCCGCCAGTGAAGCCAATACACCTTTCAACCGCAGCTTCGAGAAGAACAACAACTTGGGGAATAGATTCTTCCATCCTACGCACTGTTTCACTGAGTTCGATTCCTTGAGCCCCAACACCACGAGTAACAGCCCCTCTCAGATCTACCACTGAGATCTCAGAGGATAAAATAGCACGTTCCATATTCCCATACCTAAAACATGATCAACTCTTATGTCACAAGCAGCCTTGAAGAACATACCCCAAAAGAGTCATCGAAAAAATGAGACAATCCATAAACACTAGGAATGGAAAAAAAAAACATGGGAGATAGTGGAGTACACAACATGAAAACTTACTTTTGTTTAAACGATTCAAAGGGTGAGTACACAGCCTTCAGCGTATCTATTAAGACCCTAATTTCAGATTCAGCAAACAGGTGCTGAATATTTCTTGCAAAGGACCCAGTTACATTGTGCAGTTCAATCAGGGCCTCAAGATGCTTGGTCTGAATATTAATACCCTTCGGCAAGTCTCCGGATAATAGATCCATCACACCTTTAAGATAAACATCAGAAGTGTCAGTTCTCTCCTAAATACATTTAATATAGATGTAAGACAAACGAAAATAATCCTTAATTGTTCGGAAAATTGCGATCACTACATGAAAAAGGTTCAGATTTTCTTCAAGCCTTTCTAGCAAATTGACAGATTCATGACATAGGCTACTATGCACAAAAATTAAGAAAGAAAAAACAAACAAGAGTTGGCAGAAGATCCTCTTAGAACTATCTAGCAAAGCATGAGGATAGTAAAGTCAAACCACTAAGGAAGCAACGCAATCCAATCCAGCTGGGTAAAAGGACTAAACTAAGAAGGAAATCTGACAAAAGAAATGCATTGAAATAATTTCCAACCTTTGGCGAGTGCTTTTGTTTCAGGAACAGCATCTCCTGTTGCAAGGTTAAGACGAGAAACAAAACTAGCCCCCAATACTCCCATGGTCTCAACCAATAGCTTTGGAACGAGAGTCATGTAGTCATCAGGGAAGGCAATCATACACCTGAACAATCACGAAAACAAAATCGTACTATAGTGATTGATACTAAAGTTGGAATCACATCATTAGGTATAAAGATCTGACATACTGTCACTGGAAGGGGCTGGTAACTATATATTTACTGTAAGAAAAAGTACACAATTACCATTTCCACTCCTGCTCAAGATAGAGTAGTAACTCGTCATAGAAGCTTGGTAGCCAACTGACAAAGGATGTCTGAGGTGATGTGAATTGAAACTCATCACCACTAGGCAACCTTTGGCTTTCACTTCTCTCACTGGCAAGTTTGTTGGCCCTTTGCTTTGTGTCAAAATCCTCCCAGAGTTGTTTTATTGGCTTTAGTCTGACTTTTGAGTATTGCAACTCCAGAGACTTGAATCTCCCAATCCGAATGAGGATTCCTCGCAAATCTTGGGCAACATCAACCTGCCAAATTTAGGGAACCGCTTTTCAGTCCAATAATAGCAACAAAGACCACAACCTGAATTATTTGGGTTTTTCAGATATATGGATTCTAACCTTGTGATATGTTAATGCATCAGTAAGACGTGGCTGCACCATACCCTCCAGTCTATCCTCCAACACCTCTAGTTGCTTTCTAACATTAGCAAATTCTGCAACCTGTTGATCAAAATTGGAGTTAAGTGGTGTCAATAAAAGAGTTAAATCCTTACAGTACTGAAGCTGATATTAAACTACCTCTCCAACAGCAGACAAGCAATTTCTCATGCTGGCAAGAGTTTCTGCAGCACGAGGAAGATCACCACTAGCAAAAACATCCTCAACCGTCGAGCTTAACTGAGTTAACCCAGCAGCATCCTATCCATATACCAAAAAGAAGAGAATCAATTACAGATCTACACAAATGTCCACATGATAAATCACAAAATTACTACGCATACTGACCTGTAGTGTTTTGTATGCAGCCTCCATTCTCTGTTTGACATTGTCCACCCTAGCAAGGGAAGCTATACAATCTGCTGAAGAACCCTCTGCCTGCAAGTACCAATATCGATAAGAACATGGATTACCAAATAGTACAGTTTTAGAGAACATCCAAAATCAACTAAATTGCCCATCTTCAAATGGAAAGGACTAAAATTACTGAAAATGCGCATAATTCTGATTAAATCAGATCATTTGAAGAGATTTATCATCTAAAATACCCATGATTAATTTACAATTACTTGTGATCTAATCTGATATAACACTGTTCACTGTGACGCTAGAGGAGATCCAAACTAAAGCTCAGACTCAGTCTCCAAATGAAAGCAGTAGAAGTGAAGAATCAGAGAATCCAAAGAATCAGAACAATGCGTACCTTCTTTAGCTTCTGGAGGATTCCAGCAACTGAACCACGCAAAGACACCGCATCATCTCGGAGTCGCAACACGTCTCGCGTGGCACGAGGTACACGGAGAAGAGCGCCTCCACTCTGCTCTTCGAGAGAAGCTCCGATCTCCTCGGAGGCAATCTGAAGCTTCATTTCCAGATCCACAAGGTGTTTCTCGAGCGAGTCCTGCGGGTGACGCGATTGGCACGACGAGTTAACCCATCGCTTCGCATCGAACTTCTCATCTGAGAATGGACCCAGATCCAGCATCATCTTGATCCGAGATCACCCAATTACTCTCATAGTCTCTCTTCAAAATTCGATGATGATGTTGAAGAGAAGATCACCTGAATCTCTCTGTTCTCAGAAGCATGGAAGAAGGAGAAATTGAACCAAATCGATTTAAACCGACTTAAATTTCGGTTTTTAATCTACACAACCGAACCTAAATGAACCGAAGATAAATTCACAAATCTGGGCCCAAAAGTGATGGCCCGTTTGAGAATGTTATTTACTTGGAGACCACGCACTTCTAGAACCATCCTTCTCCAGCATCTTCTACTCCTTGCTATATAATCACACACTAACCATTTTTTTTGCTCATACGCGAAAATTATCTGTCAAAAAAATATCTAATCAGTCGCTTACTTTATTAGCTTCTTCTCTTTGCAAAAATGGCGTCACCATCATCTCTAGCTCTGAGGAGACTACTCTCTTCATCCGTCGTCCCTCGCTCCGTAAGAGCTGTTTGTCCAGCGGCGGCTGCTTCTCGTCTCTTCAATACCAACGCCGTCAGAAACTATGAAGACGGCGAGGATAGGAACCATCGCTCAAACCGACCAGTTTCTCACCGCGGCGGCGATTTCTTCTCAGGTAAATCGTCTTCTCATCGCTCTCATTCACAATTCCTCCATAAGTTACATCCAATTTTGCTTTAGATTCTCCCAGATCTATAATTCTCGTCGAATCAATGTTTGTTTCCCGATTGATTCGGAGTTTTTGACATGGATTCGTTTATTGTTAGAACAGATATTTTCGATCCGTTTACTCCGACGAAAAGCTTAAGTCAGGTGCTGAATTTCATGGATCAGTTCAGCGAAAGTCCTCTAGTATCAGCCACGCGTGGAATGGGAGCTTCTGGAGTAAGACGTGGCTGGGATGTGAAAGAGAAAGACAAGGCGTTGCATCTAAGGATTGATATGCCAGGATTGAGTAGAGAAGATGTGAAACTGGCTTTGGAACAGAACATTTTGGTGATTAAAGGAGAAGGGAAAACAGAGGAGGGGGAGGAGGTAGATGTTTCTGGAGATGGACGGAGGTTTACAAGCAGGATTGGGTTACCGGAGAAAGTATACAAGACTGATGAGATAAAGGCGGAGATGAAGAACGGTGTGTTGAAAGTTGTGATACCTAAGATTAAAGAAGAAGAGCGTAACAATGTTCGTCATATAAACGTTGACTAGAGTTTTTGGTGTCTTTTGTGTTTTTTTTCTTTGGGTGGTTTACGAGAAATCGGTTATTGTAGTTGCTTGAAATATCTGAGTGAGTTTAATGAACGAGTTGTTCGTCTGGGTTACGCAACAATATGGTGTTGTTACAACCTCGACTGTAAGTTAATTTCTAATTAATTGATTGAAATATGTTTCTTCCTAGTTGCATCTTGCTTAATTAGTCACATTTTGTTACAAGCGCAATCTCTTGGAGAAAAAGCTTTTTGACGACTTGGCACTTGGCCGTTTATATTAGAACCATTTGCACTTAATTCCTTTAATCCAGATTTGGATCAGGCAGTGTAATACTCAAATTTTGTTCGAATCGGTTCACGATTCTCAACTCAAAGGTGCAATCAAACATGCTAGACAAAGCTATGATCAAACGGGGATCCCCACTGTTCAAACTCGGTAGATCTCGTAAAACTTAGGTAACTTTTTGATTTACCGCGGTAGTTTAATTTTGAACTGATGTGCTTTATCGGAATTATTTAAATATTTTTTTTCGTATTTATTTTCTTCATTTTAAAAATAATTTTGTTCTTTTACTTTTCCATCTTCATCGAGAGAGAAGAGGACGCAATTTTGCCGGTGCTGAAGAGAATTTTCGAATTGACAATCTTTGCGGAGTCAGGTTTAATCGATTTCCCTCTCTGCAGAATCCATACTTAATCTTCCTGCTTACTGCTATTGTCTTCGATTTGTTGTTTAAATTCTTTCATAGTTTCAGCTCATATCTCTACTTTGGTTAATTGATTTTACCAGTTTCTTCGATTCGATCCTGTGAACTTCGCAGTCATGTTTGTGAATTCTAACTTGCTCCGATTGAATTTCCCAAAGCCGACGTTATATATACATAACATAAGCTTTTGGTTGCTTATCCATAACACTGATGCAAAATCATGTTGATGCAGGTGGCGTCATTGCTGATTTTGATTAAATGAGATTTATGTGGGTTTAAGTCTGAGTGAGAAAGCTGTGAATAGTTCCTAATGGGGATAAGATACCTTCCCATCTCCGTGACAACAACAGCTTTGAGCTTTGTGGGTTTACAAGTCTGGACTGAGTATCTTGATAGACTTATAGCTACTCGGCTGATCACCAAGAACATTTCTTTAAGGGATTCTGAGGATGCTCTTCAGCTGCTTCTGGGTTCTCACACTACAATTGCCTTGCTCTCATGTTATGTGCTCAATGTCTACATTCTTCTTCTTCTTTCTCTCAAGGTAAGAATGGCAACTTTTGAGGTTTAGTTTTAAGCGATTTTCGTTGGTTAGCATTCTGAACCTCTGATTCATGGTGGGGGTGGCTTCCCCCAAACTATTGAAATTCCCTTTCTATCTTACGTAGATAGATATCTCAAGCACCTTCTAGTTAATGGTTATTTTCTTTAGATAAAATTCAATCTAAAGCTCATAGTTTTGCTATTAGAATATAACGAAAAGGAACAAGTATTTCTAATGAGTAGAGACTAGAGAGTTGTGGTTTAAGAAGCAAGTATTTCTTACCTGAAGGAGTTAAAACTCTTGTTTTTAGCTAGTTAAATGGTTTCTATGAAACGAAAAAACTCAAAGTAGATGGAGCTCCATGCTATTTGTTGTTTCTGTGACCTGCACATACTTGTAGGGAAATGATAGACTAGCTTTCTTGGGACATGTCTTTCAAACATTTTGTGAGCATCTAATTGCTCTTATAATTCCATGCAGACTCTGTGTTTTGGGGATCTTTATGCCATTGAAACTAAAAGGCTGGTGGAAAGACTGGTCTGTTACCTCATTTACAAGGTATCTATTTGTACTTTTACGAAAGACAGTAGATTGCTACGGAAACCAACACACATTTCCTGTCCCTTACATAGTTATATTTTCTGGGGTATTTTGTTGTTTCCTTTACTAAATATCTTAATTGCTGGAAAAAATAGAGAAGAAGAAATTCTACTTAAATGACAAGCAGTGATGATACCGGTGCAAATATCTCTACCACTTTTTTCCCTCTTCGATATCCATGCCTGTTCTGTTTGCTGTAACTTGAGTTATTTTCAGATGTGTTCCTTTTCTAAAAGAACCCATTCGTTACTCTTGTATTTAGGGCACTTTCCTGCCATTGGTGGTTCCACACAAAGTATTTCAGGGGGTCCTGTGGACAATCTGGTTCACTGTTCTGTGTACTCTAAAGGTATGGCATACAGGTTGCACAAATATTGACCTACTTGGATTATGATCAGAAAGTGCTGAATTTCTTTTCTATACACCCTAATGTGTGGTGAAATGTTGTGTAGATGTTTCAAGCTTTGGCTAAAGATGGACTTGTACGATTGGATGCATCTCCTTCTTCTAGTCTGTGGACATACTTTCGTGTGTATTCAGCGCTGGTCATTGTTCTCTCTGTTGATTTGTTCTGGTATTTCCTAAACTTTGTGGTATCATGTGAAATATTTCGGTTGTTGCTTTTTCAACCAGTTTCTTCAAATAAGAATGTAATATTTTCCTCCTAGTTTCTATCTCTGGAACCAGATATATTCTCTTAAAATAGAAATTAGGTATTGTTGTATTTTAAAGGAGGCAAAACAAATTGACCCAAGTCTATGAATTCTCTGCACATAACTGCGATGATGCACATAGGTTCTCGTAAAAGCAAAGGATTTGTATGTTCCGAGGGCTCATACGCTAGGTTTCATTATATTGAGCAGTGAAGATGTTGTGTTTATAGTTATCATATGTTTTATTAGATTGCAGTTCAATTGGGAGAATATAGGGATATCTTTTATTCATACACCTGACCTCTGGATTATTATTTTCTGTTCTAGTGATTAAAGACTGAACTTATTGTTCGTCTCTGGATGTTAATTGTGTCCAATCTTGCAGGATAAAGCTTTCCCTAATGATTTACAATACAATTGGTTTGGCTGTGTATTTATTGTTACTTTTTGAGCCATGCAGTATAGCTTTTGAGACTTTTCAGGTACTTAGATTAGTTGTATTCATTGTTTCTGTTGCCCTTCTTTGTAACCATGCCTAACAAAATAGAGGGTTGATCAATATCATAATGGATCATTTTTAGGCGTTGTTGATTCATGGATTTCAACTGCTTGATATGTGGATCAACCACTTAGCAGTCAAGAATTCAGATTGCCAAACATCGAAGTTTCTTGATTCTATGACAGCAGGTTTTGTCTTCCCTCTGGTTTATGATTGTAATTACGTTTTCTGTTAGACTGCAGGCATGTTTCTCTTGGATATTTATGGCCTATATGATGTTCACATTGATGACTTGACCTATTACCCTTTGAATAGGCTCGTTATTGGAATGGAAAGCCTCCTCAACCGAAATCTTGGTTTCTTCCTTGACATGGCTACTTTGACTATGGCCCTCGGTCATTTTTTGCATATCTGGTGGCTCCATGGAGTGGCATTCCATCTGGTGGATGCGGTTTTTTTTTTCAACATACGTGTAAGTCTGTTAATCGACTTTCTTTGTAACAGTAGGACTCTACTGGTTGCTTAATAGTGCACAGATCTAAATGTTGAGTTCTTTGTGTCTTTCCCATCTGATATTGGCAGGCCTTGCTACGTGAAATTTTGAAACGAATTAAAGGATACATCAAACTGAGAGTGGCTTTAAGTGCTCTTCATGCAGCTCTCCCTGATGCAACTTCAGAAGAGCTACAGGCGTATCATGACGAATGTGCTATATGTCGGGTATGCTTCTGCTTGATAGTTATTGGCGTCTTTGCATTTTTCCGTAGCTCACCAGTCTTGGATCCATTACAAATGGTAGGAACCAATGGTTAAGGCTAAAAGACTTCACTGCAACCACCTTTTTCATCTTGGATGCCTGCGATCATGGTATGCTAGCTCTGTTATGCGGCCACCCTTGTGGTGTTACAACCTGTGAGAAGTGGTAATCATTATGATATATTCATGCTGGCAGGTTTGATCAACGCTTAAATGAAGTTTACACTTGTCCTACATGTCGTAAGCCTATTTTTGTTGGTAGAACTTAAAATGAGGTTAATCCTAGCACAGGAGGAGTCTCAACCGATGAACAGTTAGCCCGCCAGTTTGAGAGACGGAACAATTCTGTGCATGCACTAACCACTGGGATATTTCCAACCGAGACGCCAAATTCTATTGAAAGTGATCCTTGGAGGTTGAGTTCATTGTTCCATTGTGATGTTTTCTTTTAACTACATTAAAGTAACAGTGTGTTCATTACAACATCTTCCACTTCCTCTAATTTCGGACTCCTCTTGCTAATATACTATTTGGTGTCTAATTACAGTATACTGGTACTTTTGGATAGCTAGTAATTGTTGGTTTTGTGAGGACCAAGCTTGTGTCCCCATTGAGACTGGCTTTCTTGAACTATATTAACAGTTTTCACCTTTTCTCATGCCATATGGGAATTCAGGACTGGATCCAAGCTGGCTGCAAACATGGTCAGATCAGGGCATTGATGTTGCGGGTCCCTCTGCAGGCTCCAGATCCGGTGAACTGGTGCAAGTTCAAATGATGTTGAGGCAACTTGCATCTGTTCGGGAAGGTTATACTCGGACTGCTCTTGACGATGCTTCTTGGGGGATCTGACCAATGAATCCTTTGCAAGCATCGACTTCGTCTACGTTTGTTCCTCCTGGTGCTGGGGGAAGAACAGGTGGTCTGCATCTGAGAAATGTGTCTCATGCATCAAACCACATGCTGTATACACTAGCTATGGCCGACACAGTGAGGGCAGTCCTGCCATATGTGACTGATGAAATGATTTTCCAGGTAAATATTAAATGCACAGTCTGTATTTCTGTATACTTTGATGAGCAAGCGCCATTTCTGGTTGAATCGGTAGGTCATTTAGTTATTTTTCTGCATCAAATGAAAGGATAGCATTTGCATATAGACACAAAGCTTTCATCGACAAACTGATGGGGCTTAATTTGCCTGAACCTAATGCCATTTGTTGTTCACTTGTTGAACTGGGCCTTAAAATGATTAATGCTACGAGATGCCAAATTTTGTTAGTTGTAATATACTTGATATTAAAACCTACTGCGATTCAATTTTCTTGCAGGACCTGCAAAGAACAAATTCTGCTTCTGTAACAGTGAACAATCTTCTCCAGATGTCATGATGATTTGCCTAAAAGTAATGAACACTTCCAGCATAAGATAAACGAAAAATCCTTGTCTTTTAAATTTCACTCACCACCACACATTTAGAAGAGTGGTTCTGCTGTAAATAGGAGCCATTCTTGCAACAGACTTTGCAAGAGGAAGAGGCTCTAGAGTAAAAGACTTAGTATTTCAGTTGAATCTTTACAATCGTGATTACATTGTATTTAAAGACAGATTAGTTACAAGTCTAGTTTGATCTTCCTATAAGAACGTGTAATTTTACAAAACAAAAAAAAAAAGCCGAATGTATTGTTATTGATCCAATAGATTTTATGTGGTATATCATCAACTTCTCAACTGTTTCCTTAAAGCTAGGTCCTCCTGTCTACTCTATACCGGTTTCATGGCTTCTCGGAACTGAGGAAAGACATTCTCAGGGAACATTCTTGGTCCAGCTGTTTGGGTTCTTGGTTCTTGAAGCTCTTAACTTTGAACTAACATGTATTATTTGTTATAGAAACAAGCAGGATTTTGGGCAATTCAAGAGGACTTTTTGAAGACAAGATGTCTCGGGGATTGCGTCAAAGCTCAAAAAAAGTGGTGTTAATAGTTCATCGTCAACCTCCAAACCATTCTCGAAGGCAGACAAAAACCAATAAGGTAATTAAAATAATGACTTCAAAAAGTGCTTTAAGTTAGTGTAGATTAATATAATATTTACTGTGGTGGAGGTCGGTAAGTTTTGGGGATTGGACTCACAAATGAGCTGTGAGGAGGAGACAAGAAGTAGTAAATCACTCGTTTTGTTTTTCACCGAGGTTTAAATGTTCTTTTCCTTTTGTAGTTTCTTCTCTCTTTTTTGACTCATTTTTTGGCTTTTCCCATGAGCTTTTCCAGCACATTCATCTGGATTGATAAAATTAAACACTTGTTTATTCTGTTTTTTTTTTGGGGTTTAATTCTAATTTTCAAAATACTTATGTGTGAACTTGCTCATATTATATAGTGTCTACTACCTACTAAGTCCTTTTACTTTTCATAATACTTATAATTCGTCAAGCCTTTGTTACTGTTTCTCTTGTGACCAATGAGCTCAATCCATGCTGCTTCTTCAGTCCTTCTCTTGTTTCTGCTCTTGCATCTCTCTGATTCTCGTCACCTCGACAATGTTCACATTACAGAAACTCGGTTTTTGCTTGCCAAGGTTCTTGATTTACATGTCATCAGCTCTTATTTTTCTTCGAATTAGCATAATCTGTCTTTCACCTTCTCAAAACTAAGGTTTCTTATTGTTTTTTCTTTTGTTTAGGATCAAAATGGTATCTCTGGTTTGACATCTAAAGAACCGGTGAAGGTATCTCCGTTTGTGCCTGCTACTGGGAAGCAACGACATCGTCCGCCGCCGGTCTTCTTTGCAGATTATCCAAAGCCGTCAACTCGGCCTCCACGCCATAATTGAAACCTACCTCTCTTTAGTTTTTCATCTTTAGGTTTTTTGTATGTGAGAGAGTAAATAGGTCCTTTAACAACAGTTTTCTTAATATGTTTCCAAATGTGGAAATTTTTTTATGTATAGGTTCATGTTTCAATCCCAGCTGACAAAATCTATCTATTTTGAGTAAGTTTTCCAAAAGAGATGCATCCATGACTGCTTCAACTGTGACAGTCATGAATTTGACGATTTGGGCCCATTTACAGGTTTAAAACCCAATATTGGCTCATTTACAATCTCTCTTGTCAGATTTGCTTGAGTTTTCAGATTATCTTTACTTCACTGTGTTTGTGCAACATGACTGACTTAAAATGTGACTAATATTTTTCTGGTTGGAACGAAATACAAACAATGAGGAGGCAATAAATGAATGTCTAACCAGAAGGCCCAAAACCAAAACAGAA
>CM051390.1:13355101-13389907 GCA_028015245.1 Cardamine occulta
AAATAGTTCTGTAATTAAGGCCGAAAAAAAGAAATCTAACATTAAATTTAATATAAAAAAATGTTTCAAGAAACAAAACGTGGAATAGAAAATAATTTTTGACATGCTAAATAATATGAAAAATTTAAGAATAATAAATCACACTTTGATATGACGAATATAGAAATTTATTAAATAAAGTAACACGTAGATTATATAAATATATAATTTGTATAAAAACTCCGTAATTATATATCTAGATTGAGAAAATACACTATTTAAAAAATCGTTTGTCCTATAACAATTAAATAAAAATGGTAAATTTCTAAAATACCCAAAAACCAACCTTGTTCACTTGAACAGAAAAATATAGTCATTTACATAATTGCTATTCAAACTTTTGTCATTCTCCGGAAATACTTTTTTTGAAAATAACTTCAACAACCACTCAAAGACCTAAAATATATTAGGTATAGGGTGAACTTGCAATTTGCATCGTAAGGATGTGAGAATAGAATATTAAACCTTATGTGTGTTTAAGAATATAATACTAATCCTTATAAATTATAATACATATGACCTGTCTGATGGGCATATTTCTTAATATTAAAATAAATTAAATGTAAACAAATTCATTAAATTAAATATTTGTTGTTAAAAATATATTTTAAATTATTTTAGGGAAAATAGAAAGAATGTTTAGTTAGAGAAGATAGTTATTTTACAAATATTTTTTTTACATAAATAAATTAATTTAACTTTCTCTATTAAAATTTTATTATTAATATATTAAAAACCTATATCATGTATAGTAGTTTTTGGTTACATTTTGTTGTTTATTTTTTCGATCACTGTGTAAGATAAGTTTGGATAAAATATCTAAAACCCGAATAACCAAACCGAATCTAACCCAAAAAGGGGTAACAACCCAACAAAAATCTGAATGTGTCGTAAACTCATATATCCGAAGGATCAAACCAAAAACCAAATAGATATCCAAAATATTTGAAATACAATTATATACCCAGAAATATTAATTGTATTTAAATTTTATTTAATGTAATTACCCTACAATTATAAATCCAAAAATATCAATTATTTTTATACTTAAATAACAAAAATACCCAAGATTAACAAAAAATATTTGAAAGTTCATAGTTATATTTGTAAAAATTTCACCAATTTTTTCATTTATTTTGTGTGCCGGAACCTTATTCAAACTTGGAACAACAAAATCAAACAAAAAATTATAAATACCCGAATGGGTCATAGGCCTCTAAACCCAATAATTCAAAAAGCTAAACCAAACCCGAATGCACAGGCCTAGTATGAGATATGAAAAAATGAATCCGATAACCGGTGGTTATGTTATCGCTCATATCTAGGTGAGAAATTCTTCTGGTAAGATCTTCGGTTCCTGTGAAATCCTCTGGTTTAGATCTTCAATTGGTTACAAACCAAATATCCTTTTTTCCCACACGTTCACTCGCCAAAATCCTTCACAATTCTTTGAAAATTTATAAATTTATTAGAATTTAAATAGTATAATAATATAAAAATTTAAATTTGGAATGTTTAAATTTTATTGAAATAAAAAGATTTAACATATATTAGAAAAATAGAAACTAAAAATTATCCATTTTATTTTTTAATTTTTTCTTTGATTTTTTTTTTATTAAAGAAACCAAAATTAACATAATTTTTATGACATATGTCATAATCTTATCGATCAACCAACACATGTCATGATCTTATAAATTATAATATTGATACGTATCGATCTCTTATGAGTGCAACTCAACTTTATATAATAAGATATTGAGTTAAACAAAAAAAATATAAACATTAGACATGATTCTGTGACTTTTTGTACGGTTGTTTCTTTGATTCCACTCCAAATTCTCTCATGCTTTAGTATTTAGTTAACTTTATGGTTCTTTTATTGGTTATAACTTATAATCATGTTACGGAATACTTCTACACCAACGAAAAACGATTACTAACCCACAGTTCCATGACTTTCATGACACTAAAATACTTCTACAAAATATTATTATTACAAAAGAAAAGAAAAAAATCTTGGCAAATTGACGAAGTCCACTTCTACACATTTTTAATTAAGAGACCGGTAAGAACAATCTTCGGTGAAGGCAGCGTTCGATTCGATGTTGAGAGTGTGTGACATTGTGCTTATTAGGTAAGAACATGTGAGGCTGACATTTTTGTTAGGTTCGATGTCTCTTAGTCGACGAAGAGTGCCATGCACGCACATGTTTTTTTGTTCTTCTTCTCATTCTTAATACTCCTTCGCATTTTATAATTTTAAATTATTAGGTGGTTGTTTTAATTGATGCACAATTTATCATCCATCGAGTAGCTTTTGATTTTCTTGAATCTTTAAATTCATTTTTCCAAATGAGTCATGTATCTGTTGTTTGGATTTGATTGTAATCTCTTACCACATGCGGTAACATTTGTATGTTTAGTGTTGGTACCGGGTTTCTTAATTAAAAGATTACAAAGCAGCTATAGGTACTGGGAAAATAACTCAAACTGGTCCAAAAATTCTCAAAAGAATTTGCAATATTCAAACTCATAAAGTTCTTCCGAACAGAAAACAAGTTAGCAGATACACTAGTTGCTTTGGCGGCTACAACTAATCCCGGAAACACGATATTAATTCCGATCGACGCAATTGATAAGCCGAGCATCGATGTATCTCAAGAAATATGCGCGATAGTAAAAACCAACGAGATGGTACTCGACGAGAATCCTCCAAAAGACTGGAGAATCCCAATCCGAGATTACATCATCAATGGAACAACTCTGGTCGACAAGTGGGAAGTCCGATGACTAAAACCCCGAGGAGCTCGATACACAATCATTAACAACGCCCTCTACCGTTGGAGCTCGTCCAATTACCAACTAGCCTGCATTCATGGCAATGAAACTTACCGAGTAATGGTCGAAACACACAAGGGAGCAAGAGGGAATCATTCTGGCAGTTGAGCTCTAGCTCTGAAGATCCGAATGCACGGGCATTATTGGCCAAGCATGATAACAGATTGCGAGAAGTTCACCTCCAAGTGTGAAAAATGTCAATGACACGTGAATATAATCAACTCACCAACCGAGCTACAAACGACTGGCGCAACACCTTATCCTTTTATGCGATGGGCTATGGACATCGTAGGCCCATTACCACCATCTCATAACAAGAAGTACCTCCTCATCATGACCGATTACTATACCAAGTGGGTGGAAGCAGAGCATATGGCTCAATTCACGACGACGAACTCAAGAAGTTCATATGGAAGAACATTATCTGCCGCCATGGAATACCTTACGAGATCGTCACATATAACGGTTCAAACCTAACCTCTGCTCAGATCGAAGGATTTTAAGATAAATGGAGAATCCGTCTATGTAAGTCAACTCCTCGATACCCTCAAGGAAACGGTCAAGCAGAAGCCACTAATAAAACAATCTTAGATGGCATGAAGAAATGACTCGAACAAAAGAAGGGCCTCTGGGCAAACAAACTCGATGGTGTACTCTGGTCACACCGAACTACACAGAGTTGAACTTCCAATCGTTCTCCTTTCTCATTATCTCATGGAGTTGAGGCATTAGCACGAGCTGAAGCAATCGTTTTCACCTTACGACGAAAAAAGATGCCCAAAAATACCAACCTCAATGACTAGATGCTACTAGAAAATCTTGATAAAGTAGAAGAATTGCGCGATCAAGCTTTGCTTCGAATGCAGAACTATCAACATTCGAAGGCAAAATACTACAACAAGAAGGCGCGCAACATGTTCTTTGAAGAAGGCGATCTCGTCCTCCGAAAAGTGTTCGATAACACAAAGGAATGCAGTAACAAGATGAGAGTCAAGTGGGAATGTCCATACCCGATCTCTGAAGTCGTAAACCTGGAGTATACGAGCTCATGACAATGTCATTGCAACCAGTTTTGCATTCATGGAACTCCATCAACCTTAAACGATACTACTATTAAGCTCAGAGATATCCGAACTACGTCCCGCTTAATCCTGCAGCAGCGGGTACATAGGCAGCCCGACCTCGGGTCCAGTTAAACAAAAAAAAAAAAAGAAGGAAAGGAGCAAGAACATCATCGTCACATCTACGTTTCACATTACTTTGTAAAGAACTAAGTTTTGGCTTGATTCTTTTTTCTTCATTAAGGTCGATGTAAGCCTTGCATTCAAATAAGCCAAGCAATGAGAAACTAAGTTTGCTACTATGTCTTTAATCTAAACCGAGTGTTAAGCCTCGCCTTTAATACACATAGAGCTTAGTTTTCTATGTAAACCGAGTATTAAGCCTCGTCTTCCATGTAAACCAAGCTGAGCCTCATCCTGAAATATTAATATGAGCTAAGACTTATCACCAATATAAGCCGAGCCAAGCCTCGCCTTTGGTATAATCCAACTTAGTTTTGGCTTCTGTGTAATCCGAGCTTAACTCTCGTCTCTATGTAAACCGAGCCCAGTCTCATATTGTATGTAAGCCAAGTTCAAGGACTTGCATTAATTTTAAAGGAATAATCGTCTTCCTGGCTATTTGCTCGATCTTTTTGTAAGCAGAGGACATACCTCGCACAACAAGTCACCTAAGACAAATAAGTCGATATTCCGCATAATTAGGGCTTGACTTTACAAAAATTAATGGGAAGGAATAAGTCGAGGTTGCAACTCGCATCTATAACCTAAAAGCCAAGCCAAGTCTCGCACTTACCGCTCCAAGTTACCTGAGATAAATAAGTCAATCACATCTCGCATAATGAGATAATAACTTGGACATTTTTAAAGGGGACAAGAGTAAGCCGAGCTCCTAGCTAAGCATTCTAAACCTAAAAAGCCGAGTGATCTCTCATTAGTTTAAACTTTAAAGTTCACTAAAACAAAACAATGTAAATTTGTCTAAGATGAACCAAGAGATGTCTCGTCCGAAGACAAAATTTTCCACATATATTCTAAGTTCATTATACTTAAGCAAGTTTGTGCAAAGGAAAAACGTGTTGTAAACTCATGTCAATTCGCAAAGATTAACCGATCTAATCATCGCAGCATAAGCTGAACTCAGTTTTACGGCATAAGCCGACCAGGATCTATCCTACTTAAAATAAAGTATTTCAAGAATCAGCAGAAATAAACCGAGTAAAAACTCCTCTGGGCAATATTCGTACAACAACATAAACCGAGTAAAACCTGCTCTGGACAATATTCGTACAACCCAGAAAATAAAACCGAGTACAACCCCTCTGGGAAATATTCATAAACAAAAGAGAGAAGAAAAAACTTGGGAGCAGTTGGACGGGAGGTCAGAGTCCTCATAGCTTGGGCATCTTCCTATCTGATAATACCGTCATTGGACCAGTAAGGATCAACATCAAGCTGCACATTAAAAGGAATCCCTTCCAAGGATAGTGGCACGTTCAGGTTGGACTCATATAGCTCGGTCACATTCTTTCTAGTCGCCTGTGCTTCATAGTCTCTTTCCTCCTGTTCGAAATTAGCGATGGTGTTGACAAGAATCTCTAGCTTTTTCTCTTCCCTTAGGTACTCCAAAGCTTCTCGAGTTCCTTTGGCCTGTCCGTATAAAGAACAAAGCTCCTCCGCTTCTTTCGAACTACGCAAAAATGACTTAACCTTCTTGACAATGTTATCCCAACACTGCCTAAAGCCGGCCTGAATCTTCCGCACAATGGCCACCTTAAAATCCCTTGATCTCCTGAGACAAGCACAATCCTCAGCATATCTTTTCTTAAGCACATCATGATGGGCTTTTAAAGCCTAGTGCTCCACTTGCAAGGCTTTATGATTGACCTCTAACTTCTCCAACTTGATATTAGCCGCACCGAGCTTGGCAAAGTTATCTGCGTGATCTCACTGAGCCTCGGCTAGGTCTATCTCCAGCTGCTCGGCCCTTTCGTACTCCTCTCGGTACACACATTTTTCTTCATTCACAACATGGTCAAGTTTCCTTTGGTCGACCAGCTCATTATCCAACCTCTTAATCCTCTGATGAAGATTGCCGAACAAAATATTTGCAGCACCGATAGCCTACACCAAAGAACTTTATTTCAAAACAAAACAAGGAGAAATCCAAAGAGACTAAAAGAAAGTAACCACTTAAATTAACAGTGAAGTTAGCAAACTGCTTGTAAACATCGCTTTCTTCCATTATTGACAGATTGGGAAGCAATCCACCATGACCTCTGACGATATACTTACCACCTGAAAATGAAAATTTACTGGAGAATAACTTATCAAGTAAGGAAACACCTCCTAGAAATGAATAGTTGCTGTATCTACCTAGATGTTACCATCCTCTATTGCTTTACCAACACAAGAAAAGCATAAGAAAGACGCGGGAGACCGTAAAATATCATAAAACTGTAAGTTCCCCAATGATATAGATTGATGATGCGTTTTAGCCAAAGTGAGTAAAATACATGGTTGATTTTTTCATGCAGATACAGTATTATCAAGAACTCCGCCAATTCCAGCTGATTTCCTGATCTCTAAGGGCAATAAAGTTTTGTTTATTACCGGTCTAAACACATGAGGTAAAACCATTTGCTTGAAATCAGTTGGACTTGCTGCTATGATGGCAAAATCAGGCAAGCCATATGAAACTTACAATTTCTTTTGTTATTTCCTTCTCTGAGTCAAAACTATACCAAAGATATAAAGGCCTCGGGAGAGAGGGATTTAACCACTTAATATTATATCAATTTAAATGACTGTAATGCTTTTTGTAGGTCTTTATGTTCTAGCATATGAATCTGCATGCATACCTTGGTTTGACAACATTTATGCTAATATTGGTGATGAACAATCTTTGCTGCAGTCACTTTCTACCTTTTCTGGTCATTTGAAGCAAATTAGTGTAAGTCTAATTTTCTCTATTGTTCACACTTTTTGTCACAAGGTGATATTATTTTCAATAGATTTCTTCTTAAGGACTGGTCATGTCAAGAAAATTGGCATGGACAAATGTGCTCTTTTTTCTATGACTCAAAAAACTTTTTTCTATAAATCTTACGATAACATGATTTAATTGAATTAGATAGATTATCATTTTTGATATAACTTTTATGCGTTTGGAATGGTCATTTAATCGAGTTTAGAAGATGCAACTCTTTTGACATATATACAACTTACATTTTTCTTACTCTGATTGGTTAACTTGCTGGAAATTCTCTTACATTCAACAAGCAGATCACTTGTGGTGTTAGATGAAGTAAGTTTAAAGTCTTGGAAAAAGAGAAAAAAATGGGAAAGCCATTATTTGGAAGAATCTGCTAAAAACCCTTGCTTGCTATTAATAGGTTGGGGCTGAAACAAATCCGCTTGAAGGAGCTGCATTAGGGATGGCAATTCTTGAATCTTTTGCGGAAAGCGATTCTTTACTCACGATGGCAACTACACATCATGGAGAGCTTAAGACGCTTAAATACAGGTTTTTTAACTGCACCTGCCATTTTTCTTGGATCATCCAAGGTTCTTAAGAATATTTAGTAACTTCCTTTTATTTTCGCATATTTTGTAGCAATTCTGCCTTTGAGAATGCTTGCATGAAGTTTAATGACCTTAACTTAAAATTCACTTTCAAAATCTTATGGGGAGTACCAGGTTTAGCTACTGCCCCTTCTAGACTCTTTAGTGATCTATTTTCTTAACCTTGAACTGGAATTAGAGTTAAAAATGTTTCACCAAACCAAGTTTGCAAAATAATTTTCAGGTCGTTCGAATGCAATAAACATAGCAGAAAGATTGGGGCTTCCATGTGAAATCATTGGCAGTGCTCGTGAACTCTATGGCTCTGCAAGTGCTGAGATCAATGAGGTCATACTTGACATGGAACGGTACAAGCAAGAATATGTAAGTATTCAACCAGAAATGAGCTGTCTTCTATTCTCTCTCTTTCTCTTTGAACATCACATTTTTTTAGAGGAACCTTTATTCATCTACTAGCTCGATATTTTGCTCTAAGTACTTAAATGGCTGAAATGCCAATATTGCATGACCAGAATGTGACATAGAGTATCATCTTTAAACATGAGATGATATTGATATAACTTAACTTTAAACAACGGTTTTGTAATGTGAAAATGCTTCCTATTACTTTCTACTATCATTCTATCAATTTTATTCATAACCAGTGATTCAGAGTACTTTGCACTCAATGAATCATTTTTTTTCCATTTGAATCCATTTATCTGCAGATAGCTGCACCTACTGTTAACAGGGGACATCCACATAGATTCACCCTCAGTGCCAATATGTTCAAGCCACACCAATGCTTGTAAATCCCAATCCTCATGTTGTATTTCACTAACAACACCATATTCTCACTTCTGCTAAAAAACAGTATATGATTTTCTAAAGGCTAATTGAATTGTATATTCCAGGTGATGGTTGGGAGATCTTGACAGCTTATGTATATGCAACCAATTTCTCAAGTAAGAACTCAAATGACACAAACAACTATATTAGCCCTATTTTCTCACAAGAAACTCAAATAATCTTTTGGCTTTTATGTTCTTGTAAGGACTTGGTTCAAGGAGCTTGGATATTAGAGAGAGAGAAGAAGAAAAAGTTTTGAGAGCTTGTGGGAAGCTTGGATCTTGAAGGATCTTGTGTGTGTGAAGCTTGGGAAGCTTGGAAAAGGAAGGCTTGGGGGAGCAGCTTTAGGCGTGGAGCTTGGAGAGGAAGGAGAGATCTTTCTAGAGCTTGAGGAGGTTGTCTAGAGCTAGATTCATCCTTGGCTAAGGTGAATTTGTGACCAAAGGTTAATATTAAGCCTTGTGTAAGGGCTTGTGGGGTTGTGATATGCATTGTAGTGTTGCTAGGATGCTTGGAAGCCTTTTGGTTATGTGGAGAGCTTTAGCTAGAGTTTGCTAAGCTTGTGGTGGTTAGGGAACTATAGATTTGTGCTTGTTGTGCCTTGTTAAGCTTTGATTGTGAATTCTTATGCTTAATTTAGTGTTGTGATGTCATGGGTTCTTGGTGGATTCCATGGATCATTGTGGAGTTTTAGTAGGTATTTGCTAAGCTTGTGGTTGTTAGAGAAACATGGTTTGTTGCTTGTTGTGCCTTGTTAAGCTTTGATTGTGAGTTCTTATGCTTGATTTGGTGTTGTGATTTTCATGGGTTCTTGGTGGATTCCATGGGTCATTATGGAGCTTTAGTAGGTGTTTGCTAAGCTTTTAGTTGTTAGAGAAGCATGGTTTATTGCTTGTTGTGCCTTGTTAAGCCTTGAATTGTGTTCTTATGCTTGATTTGTGAAGTGTGTGTGTTGTGGTTTCTTGGTGATTCCATGACTTGTGGGAGTGTTTCCCTTGGTGTTTGATGTGTGTTTGTGAAGTAGACTTGAGTAGACTTGTGTGTTTGTGAAGCAGACTTGAGTAGACTTAAGTTTTGTGAAGCAGACTTGAGTAGACTTGAGTAGACTTGTGTTTTTAGCATTTCTTGAGGTTTGGAATTGCTAGGTGGTTAGTCATGGCTGTGTTTGATTAGCTTTTCATGAGTTTTGCATGGTTAGCTGATTGGTTGAAGTAATATGTGGTGTTATTATTTCATGTTGTTGTGGTTATTTGATTGCGTGGTACTTTCATATAACCTGTTGTTGGGAGGATCAATCTCACTCAGCGTTTGGTTTACCAAATATTTATGCATCACTTTTGTCGTTGCAGGTAAAGATAAGGCGTGTTCGTGGAATCGAGGCAGTGAGGAGGGGATGATTAGGACCCGGTAGTTTTGCGGTTTTTGTAGCTTTCGTATGATTGCTAGAACCAGTAGAACTGTTGACCTTCGTGGTCGGGTGTGTAAATTGAATGCTATCGTTGTTTTTGTAATTTCTCGGAGAATATTAAATGTATGGGCGTTTAGTATTGAGTAATTGCTTGCATAAAAAAAAAAGTGTGGTCGTCACATTTTGGTATCAGAGCTCATACGGTTCTAGGAGCTTATACGGTTCTAGGATAGATTTTGTGGTAGTTCGGTGTTGCATGGGGTCATAGAATTATCCTCTTCGAGCTTTGTAGGATTCTACGGTGAGTTATCTTTATTGTGACGATTGTGTTTTTGCGAGTGTAGATGGTTACAGGGCGTGGTAGGGCCCGTGGCCATGGTAGAGGTCGTGGCCTTGTTGTGGAGGAGCGAGTCGAGGATGACGATGTTGGGTATGGCTGGAGTTCCAATGGGTGTTGTGGGTTTGGCAGCGGGTTATATTCCAGCCTGGGATGACCGTATCTTGGATCTGTTGACTTTGCTTTTAGAGTGGTTACCAGAGAGGGTGTCAGCTCAGGCTCCAGTGGTACCACCAGTGGTGGTTGAGGTTCAACCTCGGGTTGTTGTAGCAGTGGTTGCTGAGGAACTCCTATCCTATCTTGGGATGATGGAGCAGATGCAGAGGATTAACACGTGATTTTTCTCGGGAGGTGCCAACTTTAGGGACGCTGATGCGTGGTTGTGGAGTTTAGAGAGGAATTTCCTCTCGAGTAGGTGTCCAACGTGATACCAAGTGGGCATTGCAGTCCATTATTTGGAGGGAGATGCACATATCTGGTGGAGGAGTGTGGTAGCCCGAAGAGCTCAGGCTGGGATGGTTTCAGGCAAAGAGAGTGCAGTAGCAGGCTGGTTCGAGCAGAGGCGGTAAGCCAAAGCAAGGGCAGAAGCAGAAGCGGGATGGCGCTTCAGAAGGCAGTCAAGGTTACTTCAGTTGTAAGAGAATGAATCACAAAGTGGCGAGCTGTCCTCAGAAGAGTAAGGCACGTGCAGGTGCTCAGAGGTGCTATCATTGCGGGGAGGTGGGGCATATCAAGCTGAATTATCCCAAGTTACAGCAGGTAGAGTCGATAGTGGCAGTGCCGATTAGAACGATTCCACCGGAGCCTCAAGTGTATTACACTGTAGAGTCAGGAGAGGCGAGTTTCAGGCCGGTCACAGGTAAATTTTTTTTAGACTTATCTGAGTTAAATTCTTGTGTTATGGAGTTCGATTGCTTGGGACAGTGTTAAGGTTCTAGGCACATAAAATGTGTAAAGATCTTATGTGTTGGAAGTGTAGTGTGTCATGTGTTGTTTGTCATGGGAGCATCGCATTGCTTCGTTACTCCAGAATTGGCCGAGAATGCTAATGTTCGAAGCGAGCCCGGTGTGAGTTTGGGTTTCATGGAGGTTGCCGAACGGAAGCTCCTTATGATTTACGGTCGGGTTAAAGACGTGGATGTTCAGGTAGGGGGAGAGTCTATGCCTGCCAATTTGATTATCTGCTCCGTGGAGCTGTATGAAGTCATTTTGGGCATGGATTGGCTCGGGAAGTTCAGAGCGCATCTAGGGCATGTCGAGTTTGACAGAGGCAAGGGGAGGTTGGTGTATCAGGGGGTGAGACCAACTTTTGGGAGTCTCGTGATCTCGGTTATGCAAACCGAGCATATAATCGAGAGGGGTTGTGAGGCATATTTGACTACCGGGGACTTAACCGAGTCACAGTGAAGAACAAGTATCCTCTTCCTCGGATCGATGAGTTGTTGGATCAGTTGAGGGGGCTACTTGGTTCTCTAAGATTGACTTGGCATCGGGATATCATCAGATTCCTTTCGATGAGGTAGATATCCGGAAGACAGCTTTTAGATCTCGTTATGGCCACTACGAGTTTATGGTGATGTCATTTGGGTTGACAAATGCACTAGCTGCATTTATAAGATTGATGAACAGCGTTTTCCAGGAGTATCTGGATGAGTTTTTGATCATCTTTATCAATGATATCTTCGTGTATTCGAAGAACCTGGAGGAGCATGAGGTGCATCTGCATGTGGTTCTGTCGAAATTGCGGAAACAGAAGTTGTTTGCTAAGTTGAGCAAGTGTAACTTGTGGCAGTGGGAGATTGGTTTTCTGGGTCATGTTATCTCTGCGGAGGGGGTTTTGGTGGATCTAGAAAAGGTTTGGGGCATTAGTGTTTGGCTAAGGCCGAGGAATGCCACGAAGATTAGGAGTTTTCTTGGGTTGGCAGGTTATAATCGGCGGTTTTTAAGGGTTTCGCGAGTTTGGCTAAGTCTATGATGAAGCTGACGGGAAAGAATGTTCTTTTTCATGTGGTCCTTGGAGTGTGAGGAGAGTTTTGCGAAACTGAAGGCCTTGTTGACTAGTATTCCAGTATTGTCGTTGCCTGATCCGGGCGAGCCTTACGTGTTGTATACCGATGCGTCGGGAGTTGGTCTTGGCTGTGTGTTGATGCAGCGGGGGAAGGTTATTGCCTATGCTTCGCGGCAGCTGTGGAAGTATGAGAGCAACTACCCTACCCATGATCTTGAGATGGCTGCAGTAGTTTTCGCTTTAAAGATTTGGAGATCTTATCTTTATGGCGGAAAGCTGCAGGTGTTCACAGATCATAAGAGCCTGAAGTACATTTTCACTCAACCTGAGTTGAATTTGACGCAGAAGCGCTGGATGGAGCTAGTGGCCGATTATGATCTTGAGATAGCACCACCATTATGTAGATGGGCAGGATGGCGCTTGACGGGGACCACATGCTGAGCAAGCTGAATCTGGACAGGAACCAGTGATCTGCTTCTAAGACCACTGCCAAGTCTCTCACTGATGTTAGCTGAGCCATGATGATGCACCCCATCACTGTTTCTTCTAATCATTAGGAGATGAGGATCAACATCATCATCAACTGATACAGGATCACAAAAATCATGCTTAAACACCACACCTCTCAAATCGTTACCTGAATTCTCAAACTTAACCAAGAGCAAGAACCTAGCTTCAAATGTTACGTTAATCATGCCATGAATCAGTTGTCCAACCATAGCTTCATCATCGTCCCTCTGACTAATCTGCGGCTAAGTTTCATGCTAAACCCTGGAGAAGAACCAATATACTCCACATTGGACTCTATCTTCAAGTGCTTTCACCATCAAATCTCCAAAGATAGTGTGGTTGTTATCCATTTCTTGAAGCGTTGATAATGCAGTATTTAATGTTAAAACCCTCTCTGAGACAATGCAAGTGAGGATCATCAATAGACACAATAAAAAAAAAAACCAAACCTTCTACCGGACACAGTACTGGGTCTGATCGCAATGTCAAAGATATCACCGGCGGTAGAAGAAAACCGGTGAATGTAAATAATAAGTCTGTTGATGATTGTTGAACACGATACGATTTTTCTCCATAGAAACCTAAAAGAATCTCCAAAGATTGATACCTTCTCGATGAATCTCCATTTTATGTTCTCGTGAACTATTTTCCGGCAGAAAGGAGTCATCTTTCCAGCAATTTTATGGATCTTCTCGGCCATTAAGATAGAGAGAGAGAGATGTGATATATGATCTTTTGGCGTTCTTTTAAGCTCACATCCTCTATTTTGTTTTCCTAAATTGTGTCTTCGTATCACTCAGTTATCGGTGTATATGGGTTGGTGGTTGACCCGTCGTCTCAGGAAATGCCAAAAGTGCCCCCCCTAGTTAATGCATGTTGCCTTTTATTTTTTTAGTTCTTGGCGTCTTGCTACAGAAGGAATATTGTCAATTCTAGAGCTAATTCTCTCCCCAATGGAGTAAACCCCAAGTTTACGTGTCATTACGATGCAATAGCTATAAGGACTTGCCGTGAGATGGAAGACAAATTCTGCGATTACATCAGTAGACAATACAACAAACCGGTTTATTTAACCGGACCAGTACTCCCACGATCCGAACCAAAACCAGCCTTTGTTAGAGCCTCCATGGGGGAGTGGTTAGCCAAATTCAACCCCGGCACGGTTGTGTTCTGCGCTTTTGGTAGCCACCCTGTTGTACTAGCAAGATAGATCATTTTCAAGTTTGTTTATTTTAATAAAGGTATGTGATGTAAGTTGTAACTTATAAATTGTTTTGGTTTGGCTTGGTTTTATTTGGTTTGTTAAATATGCTCTTCGCTATTCACACAAGATTAGATGTATAATGTATTATACTAGTTTTGGGAGGAACGCAACTCAAGCCTATACCTTATCTGTATGATCTTTGGCTTCACTAGTTTACGAAATCAAATAAATTATGCGTGAAAAGATTCTCAGTTCTTAATCTCATACCAAAACAACTCTCTCCTTATGATTTGATTACAACTTTACAACTCAAGTCAAAGATACCGCAAGTATATCTTGTGTGAGATTTTGAAAATATTCCAGTCTATTGTCTTTACTTTTTTGTTTGTTGTTAGTCGTGAGATGTAAAGTCGGAAAGCCCAAACAATGTCCCTCTATGTAGATTTAGCATTTCAGTTTTAGTATTAATCTCTTAAAAAAAAGGCAACGCTTTATATATGTTACATTCTGTACCAAAAAAAAAAAAGAGGAAGTCAAATCTCATGGTCAGTTTAAGTTATTGAACTCTGTTCTTGTGGTACTTTTGAATAGGCTTTTCAAAATAGTGTGATACAAAGCATGTTCAAGAGCACTTACAAGACCATGACAAAGAGAAACTTTGTGCCACTAAGTTCAGCACTATATTCTTGGGATTCAAACTCAATATACATTCATGAACCTCCCTTTTTCAAGAATATGACCACAAAAGAGCCACCTGGTCCACATGATGTGAAGGATGCTTATTGCTTATTGAACTTTGGAGATAACATAACCACATACCACATTTCCTCAGCAGGAACTATCCACGAGGACAGTCCTGCTACAAAGTTTCTCATAGACCGGGACTCGATGTATCGGTATGATTTCAACTCATATGGAAGTCATCGAGGAAACCATGAGATGATGACACGTGACACATTTGCCAGTATGCGTATTGTTAACAAGCTCTTAAATGGAGAAGTTGGCCCCAAGACAGTTCACATTCCCGCGAGAGAGAAAATTTGCGTTTATGATGCAGCAACTGTGAGTAAAGATTTGTATTACAAACCTTCAAACACTGAAGCTATTACTTATGTTCATTTGAACATATCTGCAGAGATACAAAACCGATGGAAAGGATACGATCAAACTATCTGGTGCAAAGTATGGTATTTTAATACACTCATTGATTAGTGTTGTGATTATCGCAAGATATGATCAAAATCTTAAGAAAGCAAAAGAGAATTAAGAACGAGAATTCTTTGAAGTGAATACCCTTGAGTCTAGGGTTCTTATTATTAATCTGATGATTTAATTATAGACCCTTAGACTCCTATAAAAAACCCGATACAAACCCTAATAGAAAAAGAAAATCTTCTAAACATGTTGTACCATACCGCGGGCATGCGCCCCACACCCCCCCCCAAAACATACTTTAGCCACCTTTGACCCATTAACATAGAATTTGGGCCAACGTTGGAATCACTTACTTATTCTTATTCAAGCTCTAAGACAATACTAATATTTTTAAGTCACTTTGAACAACAAACTCCACCTTGACGAAAATATATTTTTATGCGACCCTTTGCTTGTTTATGGGGGTATCCTTATCTTCTTTTAGCACTTGAAGACATGTAGCAGATCCAAACAAAGTCTGAACTTCTCCGTGGTGACTGGCTTGGTTAACATATTAGCTGCATTCTCCGACGTGTGCACTTTCTCCAAAAGAATCTCACCTGAAGCTACTAACTCTCTGATCTTGTGAAATCTGATTTGAATGTGCTTTGTCATAGCATGATACACCTGATTCTTTGCCAAATATATGACACTTTGACTATCACAGTGTAGCTGAACTCCATCTTGCTCAACACCCAATTCTGCTACAAGTCCTTGAACCCATAGTGTTTCCTTAGCTGCCTCTCTCATTGCTATATACTCTGCTTCTGTGGTGAACATTGCAACAATAGATTGTAGAATAGATCTCCAAAATATTGGTCATCCTGCAAGAGTAAAGACATACCCTTTAGTGGATTTCCTGTTATCAAGATCTCCTCCACAATCTGAATCAACAAAAATATGGCTTTGTCTTTGCAATCTTTACCACCGAACATGAGACCGTAGTTAGTTGTATCCCTCAAATACCTGAGAATCCATTTAACTGCTTCCCAATGTTGTCTCCTAGGGTTAGACATGTATTTGCTGACTTGACTAACTACTTTAGCTAAATCTGGTCTCGTACACACCATAGCGTATATAAAGAACCCACTGCACTAGCATAAAGAACTTTTGCCATATCTTTGATATCTTTATCAGTCTTCGGACACTGATTCTCTGTGAGTTTGAAGTGATTCGCCAATGGAGTGGAAACATGCTTTGCTTTTGACATGTCAAATCTATATATAATCTTCTCAATATAGTTTCTTTGAGATACCCACAATTTTCTAGTACTTCTATCCCTGCGAATCTCCAATCCTAGAATTTTCTTAGCAGCGCCAAGATCCGTCATCTCAAACTCTTCTCCCAGTAACCTCTTAAGCTCAATAATATCTCCCATATTGGTCCCAACAATGAGCATGTCATCAACAAACAACAGTAAGAATATGGGAGAATGGTAACATGGGTTCTTCACATAGACGCAATAATCATACTCACATCTCTGGTAATTTATATGTAATATGTAGGTGTCAAAACATTTTTACCATTGTCGTGGAGCTTGCTTCAATCCGTACAGACACTTCTTTAATTTGCACACAAGCTTCTCCTCTGCTGGTTTGACTAATCATTCAGGTTGAACCATATAAATTTCTTCCTCCAAAATTCTATCGAGAAATGCTGTCTGTACATCCATTTGTTCAAGGTGTAAATTCCAGCAAGCTACCAGTCCTAACACAGTTCAAGGTGTGTCGCACAACGCAAAACAGGGGAGAATATCTCATTGTAGTTAACCC
The DNA here is from genome assembly GCA_028015245.1 of Cardamine occulta. Classification (NCBI taxonomy): domain Eukaryota; kingdom Viridiplantae; phylum Streptophyta; class Magnoliopsida; order Brassicales; family Brassicaceae; genus Cardamine; species Cardamine occulta. The sequence continues at coordinate 13,371,889 of CM051390.1, forward strand.
CTTCCTTCTGTGAGTACCTTTTTGCTACAACTCTCACCTTGAACTTTAATGGTTCCTTGTTGAAGACTCCTTCCTTTCTTTTAAAAACCGACTTGCAGCCAATAGTTTTCTTCCCTTTTAGAAGTGTGGTAAGATCCCCAGTCTGATTTTTACTTAGGCTTTCCGCTTCCTCTGTCACCGCACCCATTCATTCATCACTTTCTGGACTATTGATAGCCTCACGAAAATTATAAGGATCATATGTACCAATTAAGAGTGCATAATTTACCATCTCTTCAAAGCTGTACCTGACTGGTGCCTTGATAATACGAGGTTCTCTATTAGTTGCCAAGCTCCCATTTGCTTTCTTCTGACCGCTATTATGAATGTTCTTCTGACGACCCTTTTGCTCTACTTTGGAAAACTTCTCCACCTTAGGAGAAAGCTCATTGTGTTCTGCTTCAGGTCTAGTGGTATTATTAGACCCTTTTTCTGCTAACTCGGAACTAGTATCAACCTCAATGGTTACATGCACTCGATCTATCATTGTATATTGTAGCATGTACTGCTCATCAAACACCATATCTCGACTGATTACTCTTTTCCCAGCCTTAGGATCCCATAACTTGAAACCTTTGATGCCTTTCTCAAATCCCAGAAAGATACACTTCTTGGACTTAGAGTCCAACTTTGATATTTCGTCACTGGAAATTAACACATAAGTTGGACATCCAAAGATCTTCAAGTTTGATAGATCAATATCTACCCCAGTCCATATTTCTTCTGCTACATTTCCTTCAAGAGAGATCTGTGGTGATCTATTGATGAGATAGACCACCATGTTTACTGCCTCAGCCCAAAACTGCTTCGGAAGCCCTGCATTCAGTCTTAAACACCTTGTTTTCTCAGCAATAGAACGGTTCATCCTCTCACTTAACCCATTCTGTTGTGGTGTCTTCCGCACTGTAAAGTGCCTCTGAATCCCTTGCTCCTCACAAAGCTTCTCAAATTCTCCATTAGTATACTCTGTACCATTATCTGATCTTAGATACTTAATCTTCCTCCCTGTTTGGTTTTCTACTTCAGCTTTCCAAGTCTTGAATTTCCCTAATACTTCAGACTTCTGTCTCAAAAAATAAACCCAAACCTTTTTTGAAAAATCATCGATAAAGAGGACAAAATACATGCTACCACCTAATGATTGTTCTCTCGTTGGCCTCCACACATCTAAATAAACATAGTGTAAAAGACTTTTGTAAAGTGTTGCCCTATTTTGAAAGATGCCTTGGACTGCTTTTTCATCACGCAGAACTTACAGAAATCCATCTTGCAACTCTTCAAACCATCTAAAAGATTTCTCTTATGGAGTTCACCTAAACCAGGCTCTCCTATATGACCCAACCTCATATGCCATAGAGTTGTGCTATCCGATTCGGTCAACACGGCTACATCTTCACCTACAACCACGTTTCCGAGTAATCGATAAATGTTTCTTGTTATGATCTCACCCTTCATCAGCTTCATATCTCCTTCTTATTCTTGAAACCATTCTTGTGAAGTGTACTTAGAGATATCAGATTCTTCTTTACAACTGGAAGATGCTTTACATCAGTTAATGTCCTGATGACCCCATCATGCATTCGAAATTTGATTTGACTAACACCGACAATGTTGCAGCTTCTATCGTCTGCCAGTTTAACAGTTCTGAAATTTCCAACTTTATACATTTCAAACCACTCCTTATTTGACGTCATGTGGAATGAACAACCCGTATCTAAAATCCAAGAATCTGTGTGATTACCCGTTGTCACTGCAAGCATATCAAACTCAAGTGTTACTGTATCCTCTTGTTGAACTACGTTTGTAGTATTAGATGATTCTCCTCCTCCATTCTGTTTCTTATTCATCGGATAATCTCTCTTATAATGCCTTATTTTCTGGCACTTATAACAGACTCTCTTCTTCTTCCTGCTATCTCCCTGCTTTCCTTTGTTCTTCTGTCCTCCATTACCCTGGTTGAATCTGACATACAACCCATCACCCTGAGAGTTGACTCTGCTACCAACGTTGGAATCCCTTACTTATTCTTATTCGGGCCCTAAGATAATACTAATATTTTTAAGTAACTTTGGACAACAATTAGACATCCCATATCGGTCACAGAAGGCATGAACATGGAGCCGTAGATTTATAAAACAACACGGAAATACAATTTCAAAATTCACGGAGCTGTGCAGTGAGGGAAAAGCGAAATATTCCTTCACCTTTTACTAAATAAGACCTATTCAAACGGCATACGCCTTTTTGGAAGGGTTTATTGACCAATAAATCCCCATCAAATCTTAAGTTTATAATCATATAATAATGATTTAATTCCATTTTTCGAAATTTGGAAGAACCTTTCGGTATAATAGAAGATGCCCGAGCAAAGCTGTATACACATTTATGTGGCATGTCATATCCATTAACAAACAAAAAAAAACATTATAATTATGAGGCTTGGGTCTTTATTATATTAGTAGCTTGTTTATGTTGGGAGACAAACCAATGTTTCACATCTGAAGATTAGAAAATAAGTTTCTAATATATAAGACAAGTCAATCTCTAATTAGTATGAGGCTTTTTGGGAAAAAGCCCAAAAACAAATTTATGCGAACTTGACCAGTTAGCCCAAAGTGGACAATATCATACTAATAGGGAGTTGACTTGGGTTTGCAGAAGCTCAATAATTGGTATCAGAGCCTAGATCGAAAACTGTGGACCTAGGGAAGTGGATGTAGGCTGCATGTTCGGTATAGAAGGAACCCTCAATGTGACACGATAAGAAGAGTGTCTCAAGAGAACCTAGCGAATAAGGGGTTTAGATTGTTCTATTTTGACTGTGTGACTATATTGTGCAAGCCGAAATTAGATCCGAGCCATGTCTAGTTGTCTGTTTTGAGTTGGAACTATTGGCTGGAACCAGTTCCCTTCCGAGCTTAAGTTTTGGTGAGCCCATTTTTTGCTTCATCATTTGTTTTTGCAGCTCTTTCATTTTGTTTGTGGAGTTCTCTTTGGAGTCTCGCCGGTTTCGATCTGTACCTTTCTCGGTTTGCTGGGTTCGGCTTCTTCGGTGTGGTTCGTATTCGCTCCTTGTCTCTACGTTTCAGAATGGATCGTGTCTGTTCTTGTTATCAGGTTTCTATCGAGGCGTTCCAAAGTCGTTGCAGACTTAGTCGCATCCGAAGTTTTGTTTTAGGTGTTATTCTTGGAGCATTCTTGTCGGATTATGAAGCCTTGGTCTCTAAGTGGTGAGGTACTTTGGATTCACTATAGGAAGTATCCGTTATCATTTGGTTTGTTTTGCACAGCTTCCTCGGTAATTAGTTGTCAAAAGTTTTCTGGAAGTGTTAGTTGTTCTGCAGAACATGTGTATTGGAACTTTCTTTTTGCATTTATTGGTAGTATTTATTTAGGGGGTTTATTGGTTCTAAGATTTTAAAATAGTTAAAACTCTTAAAGAGTTCACTGTTATTCATTCTTGAATTTCCAAAATTCTATTAAAGTTTTGTGTTATTGGTTTTGGTAGTTTTAAGATATTGTTTACAATCATTTAAAGTCATGAGTTATTGGATTGAAGATTTTAAAATTTTAATGAAAGACATGTGTTATTCAATTAAAATGAATTTATATGACTTTCTAATTCTAGTTATATTAAAATCTAGTGTTATTGGTTTATTGAATTGAGAGCTTTTTGTTCCTATAAAGACTCTTGCAAAATATTAGGTGTTACCTAATACTTTAATATAAGGGAGGAAAACTTAAATAGCACATAATATAGGTGAAATTACGAAAATGAGTCAAATTTTTTTTTAATTACTTAAATATTTTGCGTTCCCAAAATGTCCTTCTAAACATTTGATAACAAAAACGTTATTACACAAATGCCATTACTATTAATTTCCACATCAGCGTAAAATCATGTGTCGCGCCTACGTGTCACAAAAAAACCTACGTGTATTATGAAAGTCTGCCGGGGATTTATCTCGCCTATTGACGGCTAACTTATTCAACTAAAATGCTGATTTATTAAAAACGGCTGATTTAAAAAATAGAATGGCTGATTTATCTCAGTACATCAGCTTGTAGTTATAGCAGACTTATAAAACAGTGGCTGATATATGTGCAGGACACGGCTGACTTATAATAATTCTACCTGATTTATGAGATATCGGCTGATTTATATGTGCAAGAAACGGCTGACATATAATAATTTTTGCTGATTTATGAGATACTGGCTGATTTAAATAAATGTTGGCTGACTTATATTTTGCCAGGCTGATAATCGATTGCTCTAGCTGACTTATTTAGCTGATTTATACTTAAACGGCTGACTTATGTTATCTTGATGTGACTGACTTATGGTTAATCTGCCATTTAGTAGCCGATTAAACGGAAGTCAGGTTATTCTGACTGATTATATAATCTTTTCATAATTACGGTAATAGAATGCTTTTGATGACAGATTTATGTAATGTAGCGGCTGACCTAATTGTCTGACCTGATTAATGTGCATCTAATGGCTGATTTTTTAAACTTAAAAAATTACTTAAATATTTGTTTCCCCTATTTTTATGTGAGGGCTGATTTCTTGTGGCGGGTTTTATAGTTCCTTTGGTGGCATGTTTACTATGTCAGCTTCCACATCATTAACATTAACATTATTGCATAAGTCAGCTACAACGTTTAAGAGTTTGTTAGATTTGTAAACGGATTAATTGATATCAAATTTTTAATTCTTGTTCAATTCATCGTTCTTGTTCGCCATTGTTTCAGTTCTTGCTGAGCTTAACAAGGTCAGTCGATTCTTTGTTTCGTGTAAACATTGATTCGAATTGTGCAATAAACGATTTGGCTTCAGTTTCGTTTGAATTGAAATTTCTTTGTATCACTTTCTCGCCAAGCTGCGACAAATACACCAAACTCAATTTTCAGCAAAATCTTCCCTTCAATTCTCATGGGTTTTTAGTGTCTCGCATATGTGGATTAGATTTGACTTCTCTCAAATTTGATTTCTATTTCCGTGGGAATAAAATTTCCGAATTCGATGAGATTAATAAAGAGGAAGAAGAGAAGGAAAAAATTAATATGGCTTCGATCTAAAAGGAAGAGATTCGTCATGGTTGTACCTGGCAAAATATAAGTCAGCCAACATTTTCATAACTCAGCCGTGTCGTGTACATTTAAATCAGCCAGTATCTCATAAATCAGCAAAAATTATTATATGTCAGCCGTTTCTTGCACATATAAATCAGCCGATATCTCATAAATCAGGTAGAATTATTATAAGTCAGCCGTTTCCTGCACATATATCAGCCACTGTTTTTAAGCTCGACATGAACTTCAACAATGGTGAGTGGACTTTTCCCAAATTCATGTTTTAATCCCTTTCTTGTAACATTTCTGGGCGTGGATTCAATAGAAAGAGATAAATGCTTGAGGAGATTGCTTACAAAATTATGACGAGGAGTTATTATTTTGCGGCGGAGTTATCATTTATTATTGGCTGATTTAGTGCGTAATCCGGGTGAGTTATTGATTATCTGCGGTTGATACATGTAGAATCATACGATATAATTGTATAGAAATCCGCATGAAAAAAATTAAACTGATTAATAAAACCAAATTAACCAAAATAAACGAAATAAATCCAACATAATGTCACCAAAGTAATATCACCAAAGAAAGAAAAAAACCAAATTTTCAAATAGATTTTGAAGGGAAAACAGTATATTAATCTTTTTTCCCATGGAGCGAGTCGCAGTAGTCTCTTAGAAACATTCCCATTGGACAGATCTTGTCTAAGCCGACCTTCGTCCAATCCTTCGGGTCTGCTTCAAGCCTGCGAATATCGCTCTCAAGGTTCTGAACTTGCTTAACCAGATCTCGGTGCCTTGTTAATAACGCTTCGTGCTGAACCTTGATCTGTTTAGAAAAACATGTATTAAATATCAAAGAAAATTCAAATCAACAAACTAAGTCTACTTCATACTCTGTAACCAAAGCTTTACAAGTTTAAATAAACAAGTAATATACATATCCATTATAACTGAAGTTACTAATTACTACAAATCTTATTTTAGTTGAGACTTTACCTTATTGACGAAGAACAGAGCCATGCGGTTTTTCTTCTTCGAGAGACTCTCCAACCAATCTTCAGTTGGAGATTTCACCACACCAAGATCGAATCTTCGAGGGTCTGGCACGAAATCTGGGAAAGGACATTTCCATGGGGAATAAAGAACACTACGTCTCTCTTCACGAAATGGATAATGGTCCGTCGGATTGGAAGGAGAAGAACGCACAGGCGATGGAATTCGAGTTCGTTCATAACGACATCTTTTCGCTTGAGGCGATAGAGTCAGTGATTCAGAACTAGAACTGGATGTTGTTTTGGAAAATGATGGGGATGATGGGGTAGGAGATGAGCGGTTAGGCGACGAGGTTTCTGAACCGCTGTTCATTTTGGTAAAAAGATGAAACGTTCTAAAGATGATCATATATTGCGTAAAGTAGGTGTATATATACAGAGGAGAATCAGAACGTTGGAACTCTAAATCTTTTGTCGAGAGAATCAGAACGTCGCAACTCTTCAGCATCTCCCAAAAACATAAAAAGTTGCAACTCTTCAGTGTCCATAAATAATACATACCATAGCCATATAGCAGCCGTAACGTAAAATCATAAATCAGCCATTAATTTGGTGGCAAACCATAGTTATAAATCAGCCACAACATTGTCATTAATCAGCCAAAAGATTGTCATAAGTCAGCGAAAACCTTGTCAAAGTTAGATTTAATCGACTGTCGAGAGAATCAGAAAGTCGCGTAACTACTTTTCAAGTCTCGAAAGCATAAACTTTGCAACTCTTCAGCTTCATTGTTAGCTGCCATAAATCAGCAGCCATAAGTTAGCCTGCCATTAATAAACCATACCACGCTATAACACATCCATAAATCAGCCATTACTTGTAACTAACCCTATGTCAGCCGGACGTAAACTGTAACTCGGCCATTACTAAACGATATATCAGCCGTGAAGCAACCAATTTCATGAACACAATTAACTTCAGAATTACATAAAAACTGTTTAGCATAAAATTGGAAAATGGTATTTATTAGTCTAAGAACAGACGCTACTAAATATAAACTCCACTGTTCATGTATCAGAGAAAACAATACAACAATTCTATATTAGTTTACAAGTTTTCGCATTATGTCCAACTTGTTTACAAACTGAGCATGCATGTTGCTTTCTTGGGCGTTTCTTCGCACTTGCCAATTCTAAAGCAGATTTGATTCTACATTTCGATGGTCTTCCTGGTTGATTTTTGGCAATTGGGGGATTACACAATTGTTCCGCTATGTGGTCTGGTACGGTAATCGCCGAATCTATAGGCATCACTGATCCTGCATAGGCGTTAAGCAAATACCTACTGTAATAATATGGGTTACATAATGAGATACGAGAAACACCCTTGTGCTGAGCGGCTGCAATTGCATCTACGCATGGTAATTTGTCGATGTCAAAATGACGACAAGTGCATCTCTTCGATCTCAAATTAACAACATGCAAAGATGTTCCATAGATAACTTGTATATGCGAAGCATCAATTGTTTGTACCGTCGCATGTATGGCACAATTCACACGGTCCTGTATAACTCAAAACAATATAATGGGTTATACCTATTATTTCAAAATGGTTGAATTATTAAATAGATAGGCTGACTTATAAAATATATTGGCTAACCTTTAACAATTTTTCAACACCACGTGTAAGTGTTGTTTTCAACGACATTGCTGATTCTCGTCGCTCATTAAACCATCTTGTCATCATTGATCTGATCGTTTCCAATATGCGAACGATTGGATAACTTCTTGCTTTAGAAAGGACCTTGTTCATCGATTCCGCTATATTTGTCGTCGTTAGGTTATACCTATCACCCGGAAAATGAACACGGGCCCACATGCGTATATCTGCTCTTTCGAGGTAACCATGAAGTTCAGGGTTAATGACTTCAATATCACGGAAGACGGATTCAAATTCGTCAACTCTATAACAATTAGCAGCTTTCTTCACTAAACGGAACAAATTCCTCCCTCTGAATCGTAACAGAATGTTCTTGTATAAATGATATCGCACAAATTCCACGAGATGCCAATGGATACACGGTTCGAATAGCTTTCCCAATTGACTTATGCCTATCTGAGATGATCGCAAGACCGTTATCATCAGGAATAACGTTGTTCAATTGCGAAAAAAACCATAGCCAAGATTCATCATTTTCAGTGTCAACCACCCCAAACGCTAATGGAAAGATCTGAAAGTTTTCATCTTGAGCTAGTGCTATAAGGAGCGTCCCTTTGTATTTTCCATGGAGAAATGTACCATCCACAATGACTACTTTGCGCATAAAACAAAAGCCACTGATGCTTGCTCCAAATGCAATAAATAAATACTTAAATCTCCTAGACTCATCGAGTTCAAGACTAGTAACTGTGCCTCGATTTGCCTTTTGTATCATGTAGAGATAAGAAGGTAAGTCTTCATATCCCTTTTCAAGAGTTCCCAACTCGATCTCTCTTGCAAATCTTAATGTCCTATAGGCCTTCCAGTAATCCATCTATTTATCATTATATAAAAAAGTTAGAGCTGTACATAAGTCAATCGCAGAAAAGCCATAAATCAGCCACTATATTAAAGCATAAATCAGCCGTAACTTATAATAAACAATAAATCAGCCACTATATTAAACCATAAATCAGCCGTAACTTATAATAAACAATAAATCAGCCACTATATTAAACCATAAATCAGCCGTAACTTATAATAAACAATAAATCAGCCACTATATTAAACCATAAATCAGCCGTAACTTATAATAAACAATAAATCAGCCGTTAGAGGATCATAAACAATAAATCAGCCCGAAACTATACCATAACTCGGCCATTACTAAACCGTATATCAACCACCAACTACAATAAGTCAGCCTCAATGAAGTAGGAGATTACCTTAATTCCAAAGTGCTTAGTAATTGATACTCCCACATGTCTAGGCAGAACTGATGGCTCAGTGTCGCCGATCAAGTCCCTATACACTGCTCCCAACACATCCGGTGTTGCTTGCCGAGATGGGGTAGATCGCTCGGTAACAGAACATGTGTGTTCTGAATTGAGCCGACGAATATAGAATTCTGCGGATTGTCTGTTCTAGAAGCACGAACTCTCCATCCACATCCGTTTACCCAACACTTAACGATCAGAGTATCAACACGAGAAACTGATACATCAAAATCAAACCTATCTCTCACCGATAGAAGTTTCAGTCGTTTCACCAACGCTTCTTTACTCTCGTATCGTTGACCTACAACGAGACTTAGCGAAGACAGATCTAACCTAACTGGATCAGTGTCTTTCGATAGTTGTTTCGAAATATTATGTACTCTTTTCTTCGGCGGCAGTACCTCAAAATCTTCATCTTCTTGTTCATGCTTCCCCAGTAAGCTGAAGTTATCATCATCAGATGATGCACCATCCGGATTGTCAAAAATATCAAATCTGCTGTCAAATTCGTCTTCTTCAACGTCCTTATCCCGGATCTCATCAGATCTCCCATTACTTAACTCTTCTTCTGGAACATGACTCAGTTGTTGTTTAATCTTCTCTTCCGATTTATCATGATGCATAACTTCACTGTCTTCTTTATCTATAACCTCAACGCATAAACGTAGCTCATCACTCTTGCGTAAGCTTAGAAAACCTCTTAATTGACGAGAATTAGAAATATAAACCGGTGGAGTATCAAGCGCCATTTTTCGCAAAGTCTTGCTCGAGAACATGTAGCTAAGTTGGATCTTACAGCTTACCTCATGTAACCCATAATCCTCAATAATCATCTGCACAAGTTCGTCGAAGGTTGTATGTTCATTGACTTCCAGAACTCGACACCCTCGTTTGTCGGCGTTGAAAATATATCTATTATTCTGTACCCAATTGCATAAACTATAATAACCGGGTCCATTTAGGATTGAGTAAGATAGATATCTGAAGAAGATGATGGATGAATGATGAAGACGAAGAAGGATTTAAGTGTCAAAACCGACGGCTATACTATCCAGTAAATAGAGGTAAATCAGCCACTTAATAGGACCACGCAAACAATGTCTGACTTACTAGACACTTTGGCGGATTTATGAATACGGCTGACTTATGTTTAATCTGCGGCTGATTTATAAAACTGATAACGGCTGATTTAATACAAACATCATAAATATTCCTTTCTAACATTAAGCATCTAACATAATTACATAAATTGTGCATACATGTTTGGGACTTCATCATAAATATTCCTTTCTAACATTAAGCATCTAACATAATTACATAAATTGTGTATACATGTTTGGGACTTCATCATAAATCTCAGCTGCCATCTTTTCACGTATGCCCTGGATATTATCATCGCTGAGACCTTCGAAAACGACGCCAAGCGATAACATTTCAATATACTTAAGTGAGAAGACGCCACAATCACCAACGTTTTTATTTTGGGGGATGCCTTTTCTCCTCCTGAATTTAAATTGCTGATTACTTGGCTTTCGGAGGGTAGAGGGAATTATTTCGTTCAACAGCGCAGGCACCATGCGCGTGAACATCCTGCACTGCTCATGTATTAATTTATCAGACTCTACAGTTCCTTCTCCTATGATACTGTCGTAACAATCTATCTTCTCCTTAGCGAAATCAATCTCCAACGTTACCCAGTGGTCTCCGTTAACTTGTTGAACCAAGTACGCAAGATCTACATCCACATACCATTTCTTATTTGTTGGCATGTCAGCAGGAGATTTGCCATTCACTAAATCCAGATACGATTCGGTGAATTTCCATTTCTTTGGATCTAAACTCCACTGTTTGTAGTCTTTCACCCACGTACACACGAACCATGGATCGATAAAAGCAATCCGGTTAGTATAAAAAGGAGATGGAACGTTCATAGACCTCTTCCGAATCAATCGTAGAAACTGTGTCAAGTGCTGTTATGAAGAAACAATAGTATAAGTCAGCCCAAACTTAGAATTAATTCTGCCGTACTTAAACTTAAGTCAGCCTGTACCTAAAGTTAAGTCAGCCTGTACCTAAAGTTAAGTCAGCCTGTACCTAAAGTTAAGTCAGCCTGTACCTAAAGTTAAGTCAGCCTGTACCTAAAGTTAAGTCAGCCTGTACCTAAACTTAAGTCAGCCTGTACCTAAACTTAAGTCAGCCTGTACCTAAACTTAAGTCAGCCTGTACCTAAACTTAAGTCAGCATGTACCTAAACTTAAGTCAGCCTGTACCTAAACTTAAGTCAGCCTGCACTTAAACTTAAATCAGCCATAACATACCTCAGATGCCAGCCATCCATAATCCTTTTCAGGCCAATCCTTTCTCGGAGTGATAAGCTCCCTATAGAAAAGGACATCTTCAGGAATATGTTTTTTCTCTTTGAGGGGAATAGACCTGATGAAAAAAACAACAGATTAAGAGCAAGTTTAGGCAAAATAAAATATACATATGTACATACTCATATTGTCGGAGGAATTCTCTAAGTGTCTCCATTTTTCCATGATCCACTCTTTTCAGAGGATCATATATTGCTTTTGAAGGAACCAAACCCTTCCTCATTAACGACATTCCATTCAGTCCTACCATTGGATATGGTGCAGGGTGAAGGCCACGTTTTCTTGGACGCTTTCCAAACAGAAGATGCTCTCCCCTAGTTCCTTCTCTAGCACATTTAAAGCAACATCCAACTTTGCTTGCCTAAGCTTCTCCTCCTCGTTCTCTTCAGAGTCATCGAGAAATTTATTCTCATCTGCAGCGACTTGATCTGTTATATCTGCCAACTCAGATGTATCTAGCAATATTGGAATCTGTTTCATATCATGTTGCTTGGGGTGCTTCTCTTGATTAACTTTTTTAGGCATAAACAACTCCCTTCGTCCCTTATCCTTTACCTTCTCTTCATGGCCTATATTCTGGGCATTGTCTTCCTTCTTGTCATTTCCTTTCTTTTCTTCTTGGTTTTTATCTTCTTCTTTTCTTTTCTTCTCTTCATTGCCTGCTTTTTTTGTCAATGCTTTCAGTTTCCTTTTCTCGACTTCTTTTAGCAGCGCATTGTCATCTATATCAGAAACATTTATCGGATATGGTTTATGCTGTATCAAAAACAATTATATATTAGCCATAATATATAGCATAAATCAGCCATCATTTAAAGTATAAGTCAGCCACCTCACAATTGTAAGTCAGCCATAATTTAAAGCATAAATCAGAATATTACCGGGCTAGTCACCTCTTCTCCTTGAAAACCTTCGACATGCCATCGTTTTGAATGGAATTTTCAATTTCACGAGGTTCTATCAGGGCTTTCAGCCTTTTCAACTCATTCTCCATATCCCCAACTTTGTCTTCCACACATGTTATTCGATGGCCATATTTTTCATCGAACTTAACTTCAAGCTTCTCTTCTATCACCCCCACAATGCTGTTAATATTTTTCGAACAACATCAAATCTTCATCAAATCTAAGCATCATGTTTTCAACTGAGTTTAAGAAGGCCATTCCCGAAACATCTCGGACCTTGATTAACTATTTTCATGCAATCAGCACCCTTTATCTTCTTAACATTTCCTTCTCCATCCACATCCCCTTCATCAATCTTTTTTCTTTTCTCCTTCGGATGCTCTGATTTATCGACTTTCTTTCTGTTCTCGATAACTTCCACATTCTTGCCTTTGCCTTTCGTCCTAGATGGTTCAACTTGCTTCACATCCCAATAACCTTTCACAAACTTATCTTCAAGAATGTCGACTATCAGGTTCTGAACTTCTATGCTTCGTATGTCATCATCCCATGGAGGATAGATCTCATCAATAGGCTTTATGACCATCCTCTTAACACGCACCTATATCAATATCAAACATTGTTGTAAGTAGGCCAGCTACAATATTGAATACCTACAATATTGAGATATTCAATACTAACTTAGCCACAAAATGAAACCATAGGTCAGCTACAATAGTAACCTAAGTCAGCCGCTATATGAAACCATAAGTCAGCTACAACATTGAGATATTCAATACTAACTTAGCCACAAAATGAAACCATAAGTCAGCTACAATAGTAAACTAAAGCTATATGAAACCATAATTCAGCTACAATATTGAGATATTCAATACTAACTTAGCCACAAAATGAAACTATAAGTCAGCAACAATAGTAAACTAAGTCAGCCGCTATATGAAACCATAAGTCAGCTACAATATTGAGATATTCAATACTAACTTAGCCACAAAATGAAACCATAAGTCAGCTACAATAGTAAACTAAGTCAGCCGCTATATGAAACCATAAGTCAGCTACAATATTGAGATATTCAATACTAACTTAGCCACAAAATGAAACCATAAGTCAGCTACAATAGTAAACTAAGTCAGCCGCTATATGAAACCATAAGTCAGCTATAATATTGAGACATAAATCAGCCGAAACATAAAACCATACCTCACCACGCTGTTCAATCTCCTTACTAATAACCTTCTCTAAATCAGTACGCGTACGATTTCCACCCCATCGAAGAAATGGCAAAAGACTCGACTGATTTCTTCTCCCAAAACGCTCTCCAAATACCGTAATCGATTCATACGCCCAAAACAGCAACGCGTGCACGCAGCCATTGACGGTATACGAATTGCGTTCAAACTGAACCATCTTCACACCTTCTATAAGGCTTTTAAATGCAACCCGACCCCATGGATAACCAGCAAAGTCTTCATCCTTGAAGACTCTTTTTGCTGTTTCTAAAGGCATTCTAGAATTATGATGTAAACCATAAATCCCCATGTGTAGAATGCATAGCAACCCCAGCATCTTCCTTTTTGGTAAATCCCATGCACGGCACCTACCAAATGCTTTGGCCAACTCATCATACTTTGGCCCAACTCCATACGGCACACCTAACTCTGCCCAGAAGCTAGTGTAGTCAGCTTCACAACTTTCCTTTGGAAAAACATCGGTGTTTAGCCCAGTAATCTCAGCAAATTCGTAGAGGCTAAACCTGATCGGTTGACCACCCGCGAGTACCCATATCTCATATGCATTCTCTATTGCCAACTGACGGGTCAGTAGAAAATGCACAGTCTTAGCCGACCAAACGTAGTCGAAATCAACAAGCTTAGGAAGCAATCCAACAGATGATTCCTTAATTGGTTCCCATGCATCGTTTCCTATAGCTTCTTTAACGCGCGAGAAATTGCCTAGTTGACAGTTGTGATTCATGCTCTTATTCTGCAAAGGCGATTTTCCGGCCGCGTAAAGTGTAATCGGGTACTTCTTTGGTCCATCAGAAGAATCCATCTATATAAAATAGAAATATATCACACATAAATCAGCAATAAAATCTCCAAATCAAACATAAATTAACCATAAATTAGCCGTAAGAAAACCAAAAATCAGCTGCTTAGGGTTCGGCTAATTTATGATAGGTATATGTCATCGCTTATAAATCTTTTACCATAGATAAAGTAACTTAAACACATACCTTTCTAGTTTTCGAAGTGGGGAATTAGAGCTTAACTATCAGAAATTTGAGATTCAAATTTTTGGGCAGATGAACAGTAATCGACGATGAACAGTTATCTTTATAGTTCGTCTTCTGGGCTTCTGACAGAAGCGGTCGTTGGGAGACGGACGAGAAAATCCTGGTTTTAACAACGGGAAGACACGGCGTTAGTCTGAACCAAATTTAGCAGGGAACTTCTCCTCGATTTACGGAAAGAGAGTCGTCGATGTAAGAAGAGACGAATTTTTTTTTTTTATCTAACCAAAAGTGAAAGTGAAATGAACAAGTCTCTTTTCAAGTTTTAATAAAATAACTTTGTTTACTGTCCAACCCAAGAAAATTCAAAAAAGGGCAAAATCCCACATGCTTCCACAGACATCACCAGCCAAGATTAACCCATAAGTCAGCCAGTACTAAACCATATGTCAGCCAGTACTTTCAATAAGTCAGCCAACACTAAACAATAAGTCAGTCCGTAATTAAACCATAAGTCAGCCAGATTAAACCATAAATCAGCCAAGATTAAACCGGACAGAAAACTGCTTAACTTCAAGTAAGTCAGCCGTCACTGAAGAGTAAATCAGCCGTTACTGAAGAGTAAGTTAGCCATGACTGAAGCCTAAGTCAGCCGTGACTATTTGCGACACTAGCTGATGATCGGTCACACTAAGCTCCACTTAAGTGGAATTTAAGGAGCTTATCTTCTCTTTAGTTTTCACTTATTTTGAACATATTTTAATAACTTCAGCTGGTCTTAGAAGCTTCCTAGGTGTCTCTTAAGGTCATAGAAATCGTGCTCAGATGATCTTCATGTTTGATCTTCAAAATATCCCACTTGACATTTTCGGCTATGATAGGATCCATCAGATATGCCTCCACTGTTGGGCCTCTCCAGGGTGATTGGCTGAGCGGATTGAGGTGATCTTAGATGTTTTGGAAACTAGACGCAAATATCTTTAGATCCATATGTGTCTTGTTTCCTGAGGTTTATTGAGCTGAAAGCGACACTTTAATTAACATGTACTTCAATTCGCAGCTCTCCAACGGCTTTAGGTGTAAATCTTCAAACTGATCAAGACTGATCATCATCCATAAAGTTCCTGAACTATTTTTTATCAAATACTATACTCAACCTAGGTTAAGATGAAATTGGTTTCACGATTTTAGCACAAGTCAATAATTAATGAGAATTCAAACAATATTGGACATAAACTGCTTAACTAATCACAACTGATGATATCGATCTCAAAAAATTAACAACACACATCCAAAAATTCTGAAAGCAATTTTAAAAAATACTAGACTCATCCTAGGTTCAGAATCAATTGATTTAACAATTTTATCGCAAGCTAATAATTTATGAAAATTCAAACAAAATCGGACAGAAAACTGCTTAACTTCGCGATGATGCTCTGAAGTCAGCCTAAAACTTACGTCAGCCACGACTGAAACTTAAGTCAACCACTGAATCGTAAGTCAGCCATGATTGAAACCTAAGTCAGCCATGACTGAACCGTAAGTCGGCCACTGAATCGTAAGTCAGCCATGACTGAACCATATATTGTACAACCATCCATGACTGTTCATCTTCTTCGATTGAAATCCTGTAAACCTAGAAAAATGTGCGTTAATGATTTTTCTTAAGAATCACTGTCAAACCTTAACATAATAACTTCAAGGTAACTTAAACACAAACCTTTATAGCTTTTGAATTCCCAAATCAAGTTTCATTTGCAGAAATTTGAGTTTCTAATTTTTGAAATTTCAATTGCGGAAGATGAATAACTCTTTGCGATTTTTTTCTCCGGAGATAGTGCAACGAATGCGGATGTAGGGAGACAGAGGAGAGGAGGCACGATCGAAAATTTGGGGAAAAAAAAACGTTTTTGCTTCTTAAAGTTTTTTTTTTATGAAAAAAAATAAATCATAATGGCAAAATCCGTAATTTAAGTTTTAAATTTGGCTAAACTGACATTTTCATTACAAAAATTGATATTTCAGTAATTTCAAAAATAAATATCTATGGTAGTCATTTCACAACTTTTCTGGTATATTTAAGTAATTCTTTCTTAATATAATGACTCTTGCAAAAATTGAGAGCTTTTTGTTCAATGACTTTTTTTTTAAAATAATATTTAAAGGTGTTTCTTTTTACTGTTTCGGTTTGGTTTATAAAAACGAGTCTTTATAATATACAAAACACATAATATATAAAATTTGTTGTGTCTTTAGCAAGTAAGAAGTCTTCGAGGTTATCATTGTATGTGTTCTTCCTCCTATATACTATGTAGCTAGAATTTAAAAACATCATGAGACCTGAAAAAACAGAGAATTTGAATATGAATTTTTTTTTTTAACAAAAAGGTTACAGAGAGATTGATTAATTTACAAACATGAGTTCACGAATCTCTTTTGTTGGTATCGTAGGCCTATCGAAACTCCAAAGATTCAAGTGTTTAATTCCAAGATTTTACTTTAAAGATCTTGCTTCCTCAACAAAATTAATTATCAACGGAGTAGATGAGAGGAGAAAAATAATTATCTAACAAAATAGAAAAAATACAAGATAATATCAAACAAGTATTGATGATGATTCTGAGAGAATATGGAAAAATCTTTGATAAAATATTATCATGTAATTTAAAATATGTAGAAGTTAACAAGACTCCCAAATTATTATAATCATTAAAATTCTAGCTAAATAATAATAGAATAAACCCCTACTCAGTTTCGCAAGTTTTTTTTTTTCTTCCTTGTCCTACGGTATTGTAAACCACTATACCCGAAGTTATACAACAACCAAAACGATACAAAAGACAGCAACATAACAAATTCCTAAAGACAAAACCGGACAATAAACTCTTTAGAAATAGAAAAAAAAACTAAAAAAAAAACTAAAATCTTAAATTAAGAATCAAAATTCTAAACTAAAATAAACCAAAAGCCATAAAACCCGAAAAATCAACAATAAAGAAAATCTCCTATAACGAATTAAAACTACCACTCAAAATAAGAAATCGAGGCTTCATATATGGGTATTTAAGTTTGGGAATATTAGGAAAAATGCCATGAATTGGGCTGAACTTTTTTATTATGCCACATGCCTGGAATACTTAAAATTATGTCATTTTTTTTATGGCAGCCTCATATCGAAAAAGACGTTTATACCTTTACTTTCTTGTTTACGAAATTATCCATAGAATGAATTGTCAAATTTGTCCACGAAAGAAATCATCAAAATAAATAATATTTTATTGTATAATATTACTGTCTACTATTGTATAGTCTTTCATAGACAAAATCGATGAAATAGTGAACAATTTTCTAGTTAGACATGTTATACACAAGTCAGACTCATATTATACAGAATTAGATAGGTTTGTGGACAAATCAATTTT
>CM051390.1:13390007-13415007 GCA_028015245.1 Cardamine occulta
ATGGATAAGATACACACTATATCTTGTCCATGAAATGAATAGTCAAAATTGTCCACGAAATGAATGACCAAAATAAATAATATTTTATTGTATAATATTATTGTCCAATAATTGTATAGTCTTTCATGGACAAAAGCGATGAAACAGTAAACAAAATTCTAGTTAGACATGTTATGGACAACTAAGACTCATGATATATTACAGAATTAGATAGGTTTGTGGACAAATCGATCTTATGAACAAGATAACACTATATCATCTTCGAGATCTGATACGTCATTGTCATGATTTGGGACATTATCGTTGAGATCTGGAACATCGAGATGAAAGAGAAGAAAAAGAGAAGAAAAGAGAAGAAAGAAGAAAATCAAAAGAGAATAAGGAAAGATAGAGATGGAGATGGAGCAAAAATTATTATAGAAAAAATGAGAACAAGAAGAGATTAAGGAGAGATGAAGATGGAGAAAAAAGAAGAAAGGAAGAGAGAAAAAAAAATGAAAAACGTAGGAAGGAAAGAAGAAAGAGAAATAAGAATAGATATGTCTTTTTATGTCAAATAAATGGTATGGTTCGAGTCTATTTTTGATAATGGCATAATTTAAAAAAAAATCAGAACAAGTGGCATTTTTTCTAATATTCCTTTTAAGTTTTTTGCATTTATTTACGTGTGTTCCATCAGCTCCGGGAATGCTTTCTCCCCTAATACTAAAAACAGTTCTTTTAATCTCCTCTATTGTAACAACTTTTCTGTAAGCTCTTTGTTCATTCTTGTGTCACAGGTGGCTGCATATCGTTAAGGGCATATGTGTGTGTTAGGCCATACAGATAAAAACCATAACTGTTTAATTAGTCTTTAATTCCTTATAAATGGTCTAATATATATAGTCATGTGTGTGTATATACACATTAGACTGAACCACCCAAGTAATTATATTTAGATTTCGTCATGTAATAGGTCAATGTCCATGTTTCAATCAAGAAATATTTGGAGACGAGATCATAGACATGGATATCCATTGTTCAATGTGATTTTTCCTGTGCTCCCTCACAACAGCTAATGCATAGACACACAGATATTTGTCTATATCTAAACATCTGCAACAACAACTTTTCATTTTCAAGTTCACCTTATAAGTTATCCCATCTAGCCCAGTAACGATGTATTCAAGGTTGTAGCTATTGAGCTTAACCACATCTAAGCGATTAGCAACAACACATAGGTTGTGCAAAACGTTCTCCACAAAAGGCACCACTTTCTTTGTGGCTGATGCACCACCAGACTCGATTCTATTTTTGTTGAACTATTCAGAAATTTTCTCAACAATCGCATCAATCAGAGGTAATAAGTCATACTTCCTTGCTTTCTTAAATACATTATTTAATGATTCTGCGCAATTTCTAGTGTCTAAGTTGTACTTGGCTCCTTCAAAATGGCTATTTGCCTATTTTCCACCCCTATACTCTTTTCTAGATATGCAACAGCTTTAGGAAACCTACTCCCAAAATCAAGATACTCTCTATTGAACTCGCTCTTAGTATAAGCATGAGTGTATACCTTGAATTTTTCCACGCATTCATCCTTCTCATTCTTCACATGTCCTCTCATGTTTTGAGATAAATGTCAGATACAATGTCCATGCAGGGCACTCGGATACACTTCAGTAACTGCCTTGATGATGCTTGAATGTATATCGCTTATAAAAACCATACCAGGAACATCTGGTATAACTGTTTTTAGTTTTTTGAAAAACCAGGTTCATCTAACATCTTTTTCATTATCAATTACACCAAACGCAATGAGGTAATGGTGACGATCACCATCTTGAGCTGTTGTAAGAACTAACATACCACTATATATAGTCTTAAGAAAAGTTGCATCCACAACTATCACTTTTCTCATTGCACTAAATCCTTTAATACTATCGCCCAAAGCGATGAATATGTATTTTAACATCTTTTCTGCATCTAATTCCACAGTTGTTATTGTCCCATGATTTGCCTCATTTAACATGTACGAATAAGAAAACAACATCTTGTAGCTTTCTTCAGGACTCCCTCTCACATCAGTAACATGTTGTTTTTTCCCCTCCAAGCAGTAGAGTACGAACAATGACAAACAACTCTTCCTTTAAAAATACTCATGATTTCTTTAGGTGTCTGGGTCTGTAAATTACGTTGATAGTCTTTACACAAAATTGATGTTGCTAATCGTAGTGTGCCTCTCTGTTTACTATTACTTGTAGTCTCAACAGACAGAGAGCATGTTTGCTTTGACACTGAAAAAATTGGATCTTTTTAATTTTGGAGCTCGTAAATACCATCTGCAGCCTTGAGGAGCTTGACGGCATCGTAACATAAGTCGCTCCAGGTCCGACTTAATAGTTACAAAATCAAAACAGTTCTCATTTGCAGCTTTGTTAACCAAATCTCGCAAAGCCTCCCTAGTACAAAATTCTTGACCTATTTCAAGGCCTATACCATCTTCCCAATCTATAGATAACTTACTTTCTTCTACAGGCTGTGGAAGCTCAACATATGCATCCCTACAATCCAATCAGTCACCCACATCGTTATCCATCGGCCTATCCAGAGCCACAATTTTGTTACATGATACATTAACAGTATTAACATCATTACCATTAACAACATTATCCAGAAGCTCTTCAATAATCGGCTTCATCTGTTGTTCTGCTATTTCACCATTATGAGAAAGAATTCTTGAATTTTCTACATCATCAACTCTGACATCTGAAACAACATCCCCATAATTCAAACCAAATGAACTTTTTCCCTCCGCTCTTGAAACCTGCTCCACTATTTGATTGTTTTCCAGATCATTTAATAACTCTTCTTGCAAAACTGGTTTAAGTCTCTCTTTATCTATTGATGTTATAAAAATATACATGTCCTCGTCATCTACAATATATGACTATCTCCGAGATTTAGATAGACAGTAACTCAATTTCAGCTTCCCCGAGATTTTATCTTTCGCAATGTTCTTGCATATCTTATCTACTAGCACATAATAAGATATCTCCTCCAGATATATGTTCTTAAACAATATACCATATATAGAATTTCTTGAAATCCACTCATGCTCTTCTGAATAGTACCCTCTATAATCGAAATGAACGTTTGTGTGGCTCTTCTATTTCATCGCCTCCTGAAACTATAATTACACAGGTTGTAAAAATTACAAATTACACAGTATTTCCAGTTGTACTATTTGCCCCATTTGCCCATTGTCTCTGTTATAGCAGTTGTACCATTTGTCCCATTTGCCCATTTTCTTGGTTATACCAGTTGCACCATTTTCATATTGTCTCTCATTTATACCAAATGAACCATTTGGTCCCAATTAAACCATTTGTCCTAGTTCTGCAGATCTCGTTATATCGAAAATCTAATCGGAGATCCAAATACTTATGATTCAACAACTACATTCTGAAAATATTACCATTCAACATGATTACTAACCAAATCGAGCATACCCAATTAAAAATTTCTCCAATCTTCTAAGAGCAAAATAAAAGAACTTACTTTGGTTTATCAAATGGTGGAGGAGAATGGAGGAGAGAAGAAATAAATAACCAATTGCAGAAAATATGAGATTCCCGGCCGGCAAGATCTGAGCTATTTCTAACGACGATGATGCGAGTTATTTCCGGCAAGCTATTTCCGACGAGCTTCGTTTCAGCTGAATTTGATTTATTTTTACTTTCTCGATTTGTTCCGATTGGTTTCAATTTGTTTTTCAAAAAATTTCATTAAGAGCAGTATAGAATTATCACATTCTGAATGGCGTACCGATTAAAAAGTGGCATGACAGAATAAAATTTCTGAGTTTGTGGCATTTCAGAAATGGGCTCATCTGGAAAAAAAATTAAAAATTCGTTTATAAGAGACAGAGAGGGAGAATTAATACGAGAAAGAAGAATGGAAGTGATTTGATGATCCGAAGAAGCTAAAAGACGCTGTTTTTGTCTAATTCATTCGTTTATAAACCAAAACAGAAATGGTGATTGATTCTCGTTGCGGATCATTGATAAACAGAGAACACATTTGTCCGTTTTCGTTCTAATTACGCAAAATCAAAATCAAATGCGATTAGGGATTCGAAACTTGAACATGTTATTGAATCAAATTTATCGCGTTTTCCTCTGTTTTCGTGTTCCCATAGCTTTTGGTTAGAGAATTAGACGATCACCATACGTTGTTGATGGTTTATTTCATGTAATTAGTCACTATTCGTGTACAAATTTATGATTAGCCACCATTTTTGCAGGATAATCAAAATGATTAGCTGATTTTTATTATATACAATGGATTTAGATCGTTCGTGTGGACAGCTGTTTCATACCAACTCAAAAACAGGCTTCAGTTATCACCATCAGCTTTTCAGTTTTTCTTTTCTGTAGCTTTCTTTCCCTGGAGCATTAAACCATTATATGGGTATGAATCAAAGTATTTACCAATATATTGAGATTTAAGCTTAAAATGAAAGTGAGGGTATGAGCTTTGTAATAATGACATGTTTGGTTTCTTTTGCTTTTTGGTAGAATCATCTCAGATTGTATCTCAATAAGAGGGAAAAAGAGAACGCCGTATTTGGTGATATCAACTGTTCTCTCTCTCTTGTACCATGGCTCTTGCTTAGTTTTAGATTCAACTTCACGAAGTACCAGTCTATATCTGATGATTTTCTTGACTGTACAAAATCTAGGATCAGCCATGGCTGATGTTGTGGTAGATGACTAGATGCTATGATAGCTGAGGCAGCAAGACTTGAAAAGTAAGATTCTATCTTCTTCAGTTTATGGATACATTAGTTTAGTGTCTGACTTATCGGGTTCTCGTTCATTAGTTGAGTCGCCTTTTTCATCGTTTGTCAGGGCCTTGTTTGCTGGAGATCTTCAGTCTGTCTCGTGGTTTTCTAAGGCTGTGGGTGGAATATTGTAGTCTATTAGGAGGCTATGCACTAACCAACTTGAAGATATAAACAATTTTCCTCCTTTTCACAGTACTATCGGCGCTACAGTTACTATCATGTGCTCTGGTTGAAGAATCTCCTGTTAGCAATGAACCTTTGCCCGACCTATTAGATTCGAACGAGTTTGAAAAAAAAGCAAGATGAGCAATGATAACTATCAAGACTATCAAAATACGAACAAGTCCACTACAAGAAAAAGGAAGGCCATCCATGTCACCGGTCAAACCAGATCAACCCACTGGGTCAATAGAATTAAATTTTTTTTATATTATTGTATATTTAGTATTTATACATATTTCTAAAAATACTAAAATAGTCAACTGATTATAACATGTTTAATAAAAAAACTAACAGTACTAATAAAGTAATTAAATTAAATTTAAACCAATCCACAAACAAAGATAACACTAAAATAGTTGAAAATTACCATTGACAAAAATAAAATAATTAAACATCAAAACAGCCAATATGAGTTAGCTCTATTACCTGTTAGGAAAATGAAAAATCAAATTCAAGGATACAATCGATCTTTAAAGGGAAAGAAAACATAAAAAAAACTGAAAAGTAATTATTTCAATACAAATACAATTACAACGAAGATGAAGTAATAATGCTTTGTGAGATGAAGTAATAATGTTCTGTAACAATTGCAAGTTGCAACAGACAAATCAATCTAACAATAACAACAATTTTCTGTGTCGATCTCACTTTAATTTTTTGTGCCTATCTAATATATCTAATGTGCATATCTATCAGAGAAGAGAAAACAAGAGACTAACCAAGAATTAGAGTCGGTGATGAGAAGAATCAGAGGAGAAGAAGAGAACAAGAAGTAATTATAAAACTAAAAAACTTCTAAAAATATTATAAATCTTATATTTTAGTCATAAAATCAAACCCTCTATTTGATATAAAGAGTTTTAAATTCAAATTTCTTAAAATTTAATAGATTTTTAACCGATATCTTGCCGGCTTAACCATCCACCGGGTTCTGGGTCAATAGCGGATATTTCTGGATTTTAGCGGATCTTAAATCACCGGTTATTAGCATCAAATCCAGACCAAAAAAGCAACCGAGTCTCGGATTAACCGGTCCGACTGGCGGGGCACAAAAACATTGATTTTTGTTGGAAGTTGGAATCAAATGAGATTTTAATTTTATTAAAATAATCTTATTTATTATATGGGCTATAATCCAAAACGAAGTTATACCAGAAGTTAGTCTTGTTTATAACATTTGCTAATCCAAAATTAGGCCATCTAGTTGGGTAGCGGGTCTTAAATCACCTGTTATTAGCATTAAATCCGAACCAAAAAATCAACCGAGTCTTGGATTAACCAGTCCGACCGGCCGGGCACAAAAAAAATGATTTTTGTTGGAAGTTATAACCAAATGAGATTTTAATTTTATTGAAATAGTCTTGTTTATTATATGGACTATAATCTAAAACGAAGTTATACCAGAAGTTAGTCTTGTTTATAACATTGGCTAATCCAAAATTGGACCATCTACTTGGGTAGCGGGTCTTAAATCACTGGTTATTAGCATCAAATCCGTACAAAAAACAACCGAGTCTCGGATTAACCGGTCCGACTGGCGGGGCACAAAAACATTGATATTTGTTGGAAGTTGGAACCAAATGAGATTTTAATTTTATTGAAATAGTATTGTTTATTATATGGCTATAATCTAAAACGAAGTCATACCAGAAGTTAGTTTTGTTTATAACATTGGCTAATCCAAAATTGGGCCATCTAGTTGGGTAGATTAATTGGGCTTTGAAGTTGAGTCCACGTGTAAAAACAAAAAAATATCAAAATTATATAAGAGCTGATTTCGTCCGTAGCGCCACTCTGATGATTTTGATAATTGTCTCACATGAAGTTTACTTATCTAAATGTAGAAAGATTATAAATTCAAAATGAGATTTTCCGACAGATCTCAGCGGTAAACGAGAATCCCGAAGATCAAA
Organism: Cardamine occulta; assembly: GCA_028015245.1. Classification (NCBI taxonomy): domain Eukaryota; kingdom Viridiplantae; phylum Streptophyta; class Magnoliopsida; order Brassicales; family Brassicaceae; genus Cardamine; species Cardamine occulta. The sequence continues at coordinate 13,396,971 of CM051390.1, forward strand.
AGATGAGACGACGACCGGGAATCGAAGGATTACAAAAAGCTGCAGCTGCTAGGGTTTTGCTTCTAAATCCTAATTTGTAATTCTTAATTTTTTTCTGATTTCATCGTCTGATTTTGATAGTCATCTATCTTTCAGGATCAATACCGCTTACTAGGAGAAAATGTTGCGAAGTTACGCACTGATCTTATGAAGGAACAGCTCGCCACTTTCCGATCACAGTAGTAATTTTTATTGTCTTGAGCCTACGGTTCAACATTTAGGTCGATCTATAAACTGGCACGTCCTCACTAGAATGTATACCTTTGTGTTGCAGTATAGAGGCTCGAGAATTATGCAAGATTGGTAAAATTATATGGGCTTTGACATCCAATTTAAAATAGTTAAGATATCCAGTTTAAAAATCATAGAGACGCTATTGATACGTTTAAGCTATCCAATTTTAAAAATCATAGAAACGCTATTGATACGGAATGCAAATTTTAAAATTTATAGTTTAGTGTAATTCCAATAGACAGTAATGAATTCGAGTAGCTTGAAATGAATGTATTTAGTAGTTAAATATTTGTGATTAAAAATAATAATTGATTTCTAAAATAAAAATGAAACTAAACTAAGTTCAAGAAAAATAGAGTTGTTGAGAGGCATGAGAGATGGTCAAAGGGAGGAGCAGAAACAGCGGCGTCAAACAAGAAGATTCTGACTCGTAAATTTCAATTTCCAAAAGATCTTCCAATTTTTATACTCTTTAACTAATATCAATTTGTTTCTCTTCAACATAAAACAATTACTAGTATTTTAACATAGTTCATATGTTCATCAAAAGCAGACTAAAATAAGTAAATTAGAGGAAAGAAATGGGGAATCCAACTGTGAAAGGTCCCCACAACCTTCCCTCATTGGTACCGAACGAACCTTACATCTCCTCGAAAAGCCAAATCTCTTTTTTTTTTTTTTTTTTTTTTTGTTAACAGTCTTCTTCCTATTCCACTTCCAAAATGGTTTCTCTACTTTGTCGTCTTCTTGTCAGAATCTTTGACCGTCTTCGTTCCAATGTGCTTAAATTACACTACCCTCTTGTCAAAAAAACTATGTTTGACCCGACTTTTCTTTTTGAACTTCTTTGATACGTCGGTTTTTTTACTTGTTTTTTTGTTTGTTCTTGATACATAATTTAGTACGTTGGTTATAATATAGAGTTCATTTGAACTAAATGTTTTAGTTTAAGAGTGATATATATATATATATATATATATTGTTTGGCTCCAAGTATATTGCTTGTGAGTTATGAATGATTCCTTATAGCTCCATTTTTAAAACGGTTACATTACTTCTGATTTCTAAAGCTTTTTTTTTCTTTCAATCTGATAATCTAGCTGGTATTTTTATTTGACTTTTGGGATTAAGTCTAACTGGTGATTAGCAAATGATTATATGGAGAGAACATAATGGTAGTATAGTCCAACGCAGAGAGAGTAAACTAAATTCAACAAAATTTTAAATTGGTGGGAAAATTAAAAACTTAAAATCTGCTTGGGAAAAAAAAAGAATTCAAAGGAAGAAGCTTGTAGTGGTAGTTGAAACAGTGAAAACAATATTTGAATTAACAATGTGAAGCCAAGGAGTGAGTATTGACAAGAAGTACAAAAGTAAAATCACAAGCTTAAAAAGAAAAACGAAAAACGAAGTAAAATCATATAAAATGCTAATCTGCAAGAAGCCACAAATTTGTAGCCACGTAAGCAAAATCCTATGGCTAAAATTTCATATAGGTCGCTGACCCACGTGGATCCCATGTCGATACACTGAGAGAGGTCCCTCCGGTTTTTTGGAACTGAGTTAAGAAAATGACTTCTATTAAAATTAAAAAGCTCAAAAAAAACCGTCACCGACTTAAACCAGCTGTGTCCGAGAGCGACCGCACCAAAGCAGCCATCTCACGGTGGCGGGACCTACCCATCCGACTAATCCACGTTAGACCTGACTCGACTCTCAGGCTCGTCACGCTTAAAAAACCAGCCTGCCACGCGTCAAGCGCCGTAGTTTAAAAAACCCACATGTGGGCCCCACCCAATATGATCGGCGGTTTTTTTGGAGCTACTAAACAAACCACATTAACATCATTAATTTAATTAATTACAATTAGACGTAAACCAACCACCACACCGTGCGATGAAACTCTTTTTTTTTTTAATCATATAAATATAAATCACGGCGTTACTCCACGCGCTAAACATCTTCCTTATATCTCACGCGCTATGTTCATTGGCTGCGTGTAGTACACGTAGACGTCAGCTAATTCCTCAAGCGAGTCAAAAACCGTCGGGGGAGAGTTTTTTTGAAAATGTTATTTATTTTGTAAATACGAAAAACTGTCTTCTGTTTTTTTTTTCTTCACTTCCCAAAGTTTATTTTCTAAAATCAGAAAAAGAGTGAAATTTTGGAGTTTATTTATTTTAGGGATAGTTTCGGCGATTTTCTCGGGCACTTAAAAGACATCCACAGTTCGTCTTTTTGGCAAATCTCTCCGTTTCTTTATTTTTTCCCATTTATTTTCTGTGTCCCTTATTTGGTTGCCGAGAAACCGCGAGAAAAACAAAAAAAAAAATCAAGAAGAAGAAGAAAAAAAAAAAAGTCTTTACAAATCTTTCTTCTTCCCCGTCGTTTCCGGTTTCAGTTTCAAAACTTGTATCTGCATTTTTCTCAGGTAAATAATTTGGTAGCTCAAACTCAAAGTTTCAATCTTTTCTCTAATTATTTTGTATAAATTATCCATTTTTACTATTCCCTCCTCTGTGTTTCCTTCTCTATGAGCTTAAATTTCAGTTTTGGCTACTAGAAATTGAAGCTTTATGGTTGTAAATGCCTGAACCAGTTGCAAAAAGAAAAACCGGATTTTGTTTTCTGGGTTTTAGGAATTTTGGTACTTTGTTTTTTGGATTAGATTTGATGTGAATGATAATGATTTGTCAAGCTTTACGCACAACACAGTTTAAATGGTGGTGGGTCAACATGTTTTTTAATTGTCTATTCTGCAAGTGTGTGTTACTAAACTTTGGTTTAAAATTTATGTATCTTCGAAAATCGAAACTATTACAAAATTTCTGATGTGCAATATGTATGTATCTGTCTTTTTACCGTTTTTCTGAAATGTAGTTTTACAATAGTGAAAGTCTATGTTTTTTTGCAGAACCAAATGTTTAAGAAATTTACCAGTTTTTGTATCTGATCTGTTGAAATGTGGGGTTTTGATTTGTTGGCTCTATTCTTTTAGATTTTAGATGTTAGTCAAAATTGTGAAAGATCCGAGTTTTCTTTATGAGTCAGAAATTCTATTTGGAGAAATAATCTCTATAATGCAATCTCTCTGGCATTACCCCATTAACATTTCTATTACAAAGTGAAGTCATTTCATGAATAATGTGTTTTCTTGATTACCCCTTTTTACAACTGTCAACAAAATAAAAACAAACGTGTTTTTGTTTGTTTCTTCTTATTTGATTATAGCTTGAGGCCAATGTGTAACTTTGGTATCCAATGTTACTCTTTGTTATAATAGCTTAAGAGAATGGTTTCAAACTTTTAACCTTTGGCTTTTGTCTTAACTTGTTTCTGTTTCTTACTTGGCATTTGCATTTCAGGGTTCATATTTCTCTGAGGAAGAAGATTCTTAGAGAAGTAAAATCACTGAGCTTGTTATATTCAAGAATCCGCTGTGAGCATCTAGTGTTTGTTATGGACATAAAATCTGGTCACTCGTCTCCTGTAATGACTGATTCTCCACCGTTAAGCAACTCAAGATTAACCATTCGTCAGAGTAGACTTCCTTACTCATCAGCAGCAGCAGCAGCCACGGCTTTGTCACAGAACAACAATCTTTTGCTAACTGTTCCAAGAAAGAAAACTGGAATTCTTGATGATGTTAAGTCTAATGGTTGGCTTGATGCAATGAAATCTTCTTCTCCTCCTCCAGCTTTAGTTAACAAAGACAAGTTAAGCAGTGATGCTACGGATATGACTTATCGCGATTGGATGGTATGTCCCTTTACTATCCTCACTAACATTGCACCATTGTTTTGATCTTGATAATCTTATTTTTTTTGTTTTGTAATCTTGTTTTTAGCAGCTCAAGTATCCATCAGCTCTTACTTCTTTTGAGAAAATCATGAGTTTTGCAAAAGGTAAAAGAATAGCATTGTTTCTTGATTATGATGGGACACTTTCGCCTATAGTTGAGGAACCTGATTGTGCGTACATGTCAAGTGCTGTAAGTTTTTAACTTCTTCTATCTATACAGCTCAAGTGCTATAACTAATCAAATGTGTGCTTCATCCAACCTAATGAATTATCTGGTTTTCGCCTGTTTTAGATGCGTAGTGCAGTACAAAACGTTGCCAAGTACTTCCCAACTGCGATCATTAGTGGAAGAAGCCGCGATAAAGTAATGTTTTACTCGTTTCATCTTCTTCCATCAAGAATGTCTTCTTGTCGAGTACAATGTAATAATAATCCATCTTCCTTCATTCAGGTGTATGAATTTGTTAGATTGAGTGAGCTTTATTATGCTGGAAGCCATGGAATGGACATCATGAGTCCTGCAGGAGAATTTTTAAACCACGAACATAGCCGTACTGTATCAGTTAACGAAAAGGTTCATTTCCTTGCATTTTTGTTTGTTTTCTGTAATATTGGTTTCTACATCAGATTCTTGAAATGTGAGTTTGAAAAATTCAGGGGAAAGATGTAAATCTGTTCCAGCCTGCTAGCGAGTTTCTACCGATGATCGATAAGGTATTTTGCATACACATCTTTTGATGTGTACATAAGAGTTATAACAACAACATTATATATTAGATTGTTGAATTCTTGAAATGATCTTCTCAGGTGCTTTGTTCGCTTGTAGAAGGTACAAAAGATATCAAAGGTGTCAAAGTAGAAGACAACAAGTTCTGCATCTCTGTGCATTACCGCAATGTAGAAGAAAAGGTTTGCATTTCTAAATTCAATAACCGGTTTGGTTCCTCTCTAAACCAATACACTTTACTTTAAAAAACTCTTCACTTTGTTACAGAATTGGGCATTGGTTGCACAATGTGTCAATGATGTCATCAGAACATATCCAAAACTAAGACTAACACATGGCCGGAAGGTAAAAGAAACATCTTAATCTTTTAACATATTTCAACAAAAAAGTTCAAAGTTTTTATTTTTGTTTGTTTGTGTTGTTTAAAAGGTTTTAGAGATTCGTCCAGTGATTGATTGGGACAAAGGGAAAGCTGTGACATTTCTACTCGAATCTCTTGGTTAGTTAAAATTTCTTTCTCCTTTGCTTCTGTTATGATTCTTGGTTTGGTTTGGTTAGGTCATTGACTCTGAAACGTTTCTTCAGGCTTAAGCAATTGTGAAGATGTTCTTCCAATCTATGTTGGGGATGATAAAACAGACGAAGATGCGTTTAAGGTATTACGCGATGGACCCAATCACGGTTATGGTGTACTTGTCTCTGCTGTGCCTAAAGATAGCAATGCCTTTTACTCACTTCGTGATCCATCTGAGGTAAAAATAAATAACTCACTCAATTGAATATTACTTGAGCTACAAGTTTTGATTTTGTTGCAATTTATTTAACAGGTTATGGAGTTTCTGAAATCATTGGTGACATGGAAGAGATCAATGGGTTAAGTTTAAGTAGAAGAAAGTGGTTAACGTTAATATATATATTAATTACAAATATGGAAGTTTTAGAGGATTTTTATTGTTAGTTTCGGCTTTATACAAATACCGTTGAGATTTAACTTAATGGTATCGGAGGATAGATCACATGAAGGCTTTAAAAACATGCCGGAGATCCTTTTTTCGATCATTCTCTCATCCTTTTACAAATGTAAATTCTTCTCTTTTGTTCCTCTCATGGATTAATTAAAATCATTTGTCTCATTTTGGTTTTAGTTTTTATTTGAAGCAATGACTTATGATATTAGAGAACAAAATGCCACATAAGGTTCTCTCATTCTCAATCAAAATTATTCATCTTTGCAAAATTTATCTAAACAATGATAAAACTCTAACATGATTAAAAAATGTTTTTTATTATTATCTTGTCATCACAAAATTGGATTAACTTTAAGAAGGTTCAATATGAGTTTTAAACACGTAAATTTGGTAGAGGAATACAACGAGTACAAACACATTGGTTGAAAATACATTGTGTGACAACACAGCCCGGACAATTATTATGACAAGTATTGTCATTGTTGCAAGACCCTCCACGTTGTATCATTACATCTTTCATCATTTCTCCACTAATTCTTGCTTCTCCTTTTGATACACCTATATATATATATACCACATAACAAAGTTTGAGTAATTAATCGAATATGATGCACTTAATTAGGTTTCTTATAACAAAGAGAGCGTAACCAAGTAAGTATTTCAACTCAAACATAGTGGATGTAAAATTGAGATAGTTATATTTGATAATTATCTCGATTTGAAGTTATTTGTTTTTAGTGTTTTTACAGAAAATATTTCAAGTAACAAATTTGGACATGACCTATCATGTAAGAAATAAAGAACGTTATGAAAATTCGATGAATATAAATTTAAAGTTGAAGCTAGACTCACATGAAAGAGACAACAGGAAGGCAATAAGAACAACTTTCTTGAACATCAATTGCTCCATTTCTAATGTAATATTGATTCTGATTATGCAAATAAATTCTTCATATATTTATAGACAGTTGTTCATATAAGTTGATTTGTTGCCAAGAAAATACATTTAATTATTGATCTTGCAACGTAGGTTTAAGACACAAGATTTGGAAGATTCTCATAAATTTGGACATGAAATCTCTGTAGTTTTGACTTTTGACCGTAAAAATCTCGGATGAACAAGTTTGGCATCATTCAAATATTCGAATCAGGATATTTAATATATACATAAATATATAATCCTGAAATTGATTTTTTTTTTAAATTCCTTAAATTTGGTATAGGTCCTATAGGATTCTAAGAATCAGACAATACGTATCTCGATCAAGCCACTTTCAATGAGAATGAATTGTAAGCGTAAAACATATCAAGTAGGTCTAATAGATAGGTTTGATTGGTATAGCTTATAGTAAAACAATAACTATAAAAAGCAGAAACAGTTAATATCAGAAGCAGTATGTAGTTGAATTTGTATGTTCTAATTAATATATTAAATGATTTGTACAGCTGTGAGTAACTACATATAAAATTACATAAAATATTTAATATATTTATTTATATGTATGATAATACATTATACATATATACATATTTATACCATAAGTTTTTATTATAATTTTTAATATCTAAACTATATTTTTAAATTATAATTTTATTAGCATATTATTTTAATTAAAAATTTAAAAATATAAAAAGTGAAAATATAAATTTGTTCTTAAATATTTTTAATAAATATAATTCTAATAAATATAATTTTAATTATATAATTAATAAAATATTTATATTTTTACATTTTAAAATATTTAATTATAATAATATGGTAATAAAATTATAATTTAAGAAAAAGATTGTTATACAATTTGGTGTTAATAAACCATAATTTTTGAATAATAATAATTTTAATATAATAGTTTAATAAATATATTTTATCTAAAATTATAATTTATTAAATAATATATATATATAAGTATATATAAATACATTATTTTACATTTATTAATTATAATTTATTGGTATATTATTTTAAATAATGATAAATACTAATTAAATATATAATTTAAATTTTAATATATTTATATATATTATCTAACTAAATAAATTAATTATATAAAAAAAATTTAAACTTTTAAAACTCTATGCTTAGAAAAAGTTTCATCTTGGAGCATAGAGGAATGAGCATTAGCAGAAAAATTTAGATCTTTTAAACGCTTTTCTTTATGCTTTGTTAACATAAGTTGATTGGCTAATAAAAATGCTTATGCTCTTTTAAAAGCTCTACCAATCAAGCCCATAGTATTAGGCTCTAAGACTACTTACAATGGTGTTTTTATCAACTGTTGTAATATTTTATCAACTATTGAAAAGCTTGCAATGGTGTGTTAAAAAAATGAAAGATTATGTGGCAAATTTGGTGTTGAAAAATTCCAACACGGTGAAACTCAAAAAAGTGGGCTCTTTTTTGACACATGATAAGTTTTGATTGGTCTAAAAAAAAAGCTATTTTCCTATTAATTATGTAACAACAATTATTTCATAATAATTATATATATATATATATATTATACCAAAATTCATCATTTTTATATTCTATAAATAGAGACTTTTTTTATTTGATTTAGACACATTAAAAAATTCATATTTTTACTATATTTTTATTAGTTTCCGATAAACTTTTGTTTCTATAAAATTATTTAACTCTTAATTGTTTAATTTAATTTTAATCGATAATTGGTATTAGTAATATGTAATCACTAAAAACTAAAACATGAAAGAAAATAAAAATATGAAAAAAATTGGTAGGGTATGGTGTTGTAATTTTTTTCAACAAATCTATTATAGGTAATAAAAATTGAGTAGTGTTGAATTATGATGTGGAAAAAAAGAAGATGATGTAGAGTGTTAAAAAATAAAAAGTGGGTGTACATTGAAACCAATGTAGATTGTCTAAGCTTAAAAAATGATTTGATCAGTTGATTAGTTGACTTTTTGTTGACAATATATATATATATATATATATATGCCTAAACTAACGTGAATATAACATGTTGATTTTCTTCGTTCCACTTAGTACTTACATTTTCTTCTCGTCGTTCCTGTATCCAAAATTCATCTGTAAATAAGTTCACCTTTCCATAAGATTCGGTGTCATAACCTAATTAAACATTTCCTTAGTATAGTGACGTTTTCACTCGTTGAAACATGGTGTTTTTATTCATATATGTCATACACAAAATGTTTCATGTTTGTACATGGTGACTTGACTTGTATATAGTCACAAGTCACAAGTATTTTATCTCTTCATTGATTTATTATTTATGGCACATCACTGGTCCATATCCAATTAATATCAATATTCATCCATCTTTAGCTGAACTCTAATGATGCCCATTTTTACTAACACTTTGCAACAGCATGCAGTTATGAAATGATGATATCACAACTTTTTTTGCCATTCTTTGGTATGGTATCACAACATATCCAACTATAGGAATATTCATCTATATTTAGGTGAACTCTATATATACAGATTTTCATTTCTACTAACTAACACTTTGCAACATCATGCAATTGTGAAAAAAAAAAAACTTGAATATATCACAAGTAACCTGTGAATCTAAAGAGTATGAAGATTACATATAAATAGAAGGTTTGTTTTTTTTTTTTCGTTCATATAAAACAGCAATGTGTCAATACTCGTGGCACGGTCCACTATTGCTATGCAAAGAACCAATTGTGACATTCTTGATTTCAAGTGAACTAAAAGGTCTAAAAGAACCACAAATATGAGTTTATGCTCTGATTGCATCGACAGATTAGACGAAATAGTGTGGAAGGATGATTTGACGTCCAATGTGAAGCAAATACAAGATGAAGTATTGGAAGAGATACACACACTCAACGCTAACACCGAGTACCTTAGGTGTTTTCTCCATGGGAGCTCTGATAAAGAGCTTTTCAAGAAGAATGTTCCCATGGCGAATATGAAGATGTGAAACCTTTTATGGATCATGTCGTGAATGGAGAGTCCTCTCATGATGTTATTTCTGGCAAGCCCATTTCCGGATTCCTTGGCATATACTTAAAAAAAAATATTTTCTCAAATTGTATAAGCAAAAATGATCATTTGCTATTATTTCATCAATGTGATCGTTTTAATGGTTCTGTATTGTAATTTGGAACTTCAGGAGGAATATTACTGCTCCCTCGTTATAACCAAGTAATAAACAACAAAACATTTATTTATTGTTTTAATAATTTTTGTATGTATTTGTTAAATTAATGATGAAAGTCTATGTTGGTTTTCATACGCATATAGATGATCTCAACCATAGAAAGGGAATGGTGTTTATCTTTTGTACACCAGAGAACACAACTCTTTCTGGTTTGCCATCCTCAGCTGTTTGATTCAACGAGTTTCTTCAAGAGTGATTATTTCAAGAACCGACAACAAGCAGAGTTTGTATTGTCATCTTCTATGTGGTATCGTTCAAAAATACAAGGTTGTGAAGGTTGGTGTCGCCTTTAATTTGTTTCTGTTTTGGCCCGAGCAATCATTTTTTTTTTGGAGATTTTTTGGATGGAAATTTGCACTATTATTCGTTTAGGTCATCTTAGTGATTGGATTAGTGATATTAAAGTTAGGGAATCTCTGTTTCAAAGATTCCTGGAGAACATAATCCTGAGTTGGCTGATCTCATAGAAAATGAATGCAATCAATAATCATGGGAAGGCATAATCCAAAGACTTTGGCATAAAACCAAATTCATTGAAAGCATTGCAACTGGTCAAATGGCTCAACACATCAAAACGTTGGAGTTTTAATTACTCTAACAAGTTGCCATTGATTTCGACGTGTTACGTTTCTTCTGAAACTATGTTTGGGATTAATATGAATCCTTTATGCAAACCATGAAGATGTGTTCTACACGTTTATGCCTAACTTGTCATATTTTGAGTTCTTATTTGTTGATGCGGGTGGCAAAATCGAAATTGTTGATCTTGTTGATGTCAAGTTAGGATGCTATTACGAGCCCTTGGTCACAAATCATTCCGGTGAGTTAAACTTTTATTTAACAAAAAATGTGTGTACATACATAATATTCTCAACTAATTTATTAGTGTTGTATTTTATTTTTCTAGGCCTACATATCTATAAGATTGGTGATATTCTACAAGTGACTAGATTCTACAATGCACCTCAGTTGAGATTTGTGCATAGAGGAAATTTAGCTCTAAGTGTTCATTTGGAGATAACTACAGATTCAGATCTTTAAAAATGCGGTGACTCGTGCTAAGATGGTTCTTGAATCATCAAATTTGATGTTGATGGACTTCACAAGCTATGCTGATATCTCTACTACTCCAGGCCACTATGTCAAAGGCTAATACAAGAATGACACTTCTGAAATTGATAACAAGGTTTTGGTAGAGTGTTGCTATGTGGGGGAAGAATCACTGAACAATTATTATAGAGAGTTTAGGAGGGACCCGGATCACTTGGAGCTCTAGAGATAAGAGTGGTGCAACAAGGAACTTTTGATGCTCTCATGGAGTTTTTCATCACTCATGGTGCTTCTTCAACTCAATACAACACACCCATTTGCATAAAATCTTCAGAGAAGACCTTGGTGATGTTAGTTGAAAAGGTCCATGCTCGGTTCTTTACTGATAAGTTCCTTTCGTAATCTTTATATTATATGTATGCATTGAAATAAAAGCGCTCGTGGAAGAATAAAATATGCGACGAGACAAAATTATGCCCTTCAAAACCTTTGTAAGTGTATCGTTGTTAAGTCTTAACATGCGTATGGGATTTGGTTTGCTTACTAGTGTTTCTTACGCAAGGATTAAGGAAGTTTCTTCTGCCATATAAATGTCCTTATATGGACCACTTTATTGAGATATATAAACGTGTCGAGCAAAGAAAAAATACAGTATCTTATGACTTATATAAAGAAAATATTGGAAAAATTAACCTGACATTAAGCGAGATTGAATGTTTTATGTTCATCATGTTTCGTTATATTTTAGTGAATATAATTAAGTGTCAAGGACTAACAAAAAAACAAAATCCAGAAAACACACAAAATTTGGGCCCCGCGATTGGTAAGCCTAACGGCAACGAAATGAAATACGAACGTTAGAAAGATCAGAATATTTGTTACGAAAAACAAATAAAAAACAAAATGGAATGAGCAAAACGGTTATATAAACTGACGCAGAAACTTGTGCAGTCGATGAAAAAATAATTATTCTTTTCTTTCTTTTTTGTTTGGTGGTCGCGACATCTAATTTGAAACTTAAAAAAAAAAAAAAAATATATATATATATATATATAATTTTAAAGATTTGATTAAAATAAATTTTCTCGATCTGTATTATTTGGTCTAAGAATAATTAATTGAACCATAATGCAGAGTAAATCCGTTTGTTGTGATTTTTTTTTTGACTTAAAGTATTTACTACTGGAAGTGGACTGAGACAAAATATGTGACGTGACCAAAAAAAATAAAATATGTGATATGATCTGGTAATAACAACAACATTTTCGTAGTAATATAACAAAAATAAAGAATTTAATTAGGAAATAAATTGTAATTATTGTTTAGGTGTTACCGTGTAGGTACATAGGATCCTCTCACAATTTCTAAAGCATGATTATATCAAAAATCCAAATATGGAAACACATTAAGTGATATATAGTATATACAACCAATTTACACCCAAAGTTTCCCAACATTATTATTCACACCACAGTTAATGCGTAATTGCATATCTACAGAAATACTAATAAATCACAGATTCCTCAACTAATAACATTCATTACACATCGTTTATGGTAGCTAATCAATGGAAATAGAAAGATTAAACATAAAAGTACATAAAAATCATGGAAAATCTTTGCGTAATTGAGTCAGCATCTAATTGGAAAGTTCACATCCACATTTATATTAATCACAAATTTGCATCCATATAATTACAATTTACACCAACCATTAACCAGTCAAAACGTGTTTATCAACAAAATCCTCTTTTTTTTTTTCTAATAAATAAATAGGGAATATAAATAAAAATCTTCATATTCTTCTTCTTCAACCTCTTTGTCAGAAGTTTCAAAAACCCACACACACTCTTCATCTTCCTTTGCTTCTTCTTCTTCATCGATTTCGATTTTTTTCTCCATTAATGTCGTTTCTGTAGCCGAAGATCATCATCACAAACTCTGAAGCGAAAAAGGAAAAAAATCCTTAAAATCACTGAATTGCAAATGGCGGCTGCTAAATCTGTTTTCGCTTTCGTCTTCTCCTTCGCGCTTCTCTTTACCTTCTCTCTCGCTAGTGATCCTTACGTCTCTTACGTTTTCCATGTTTCGTACATCACTGCTTCTCCTCTCGGCGTTCCTCAAAAGGTTTCGTTTCTCTTCCTTTTTCTCCTGTGAAATCGGTGTTTAGTTTCTGTAATCCGATCGTTTTAGTCGTCTTTGTAGTGATTTAATGTCATGGATCTAACATTAGGGTTCATCGGAGATGGTTACTGAGTTTTTGCGATTGATGATGATGATGTTGATTTTGGGGTTCATGAAAATGTATAACTGAAATAATCAAATCTGTGATTGAATTGGTTGATCTTGTAGGTTATAGCTGTGAATGGGAAATTTCCAGGACCTGTGCTTAATGCTACTACAAACTACAATGTTGTTGTTAACGTATTCAATGATTTGGATGAGCCTCTCTTACTTACTTGGTGATCATCTTTAACATTCTCAGCATTTACTTGAGGATTTTTTTGAAGTTCTTTTGTTCTGATTCATCAAATGCTTGTAGGCCTGGTGTTCAGATGCGACGTAACTCGTGGCAAGATGGTGTTCTTGGCACAAACTGTCCACTTCCATCAAAATGGAACTATACTTATGATTTTCAATTGAAAGATCAGATTGGAAGTTATTTCTACTTCCCTTCATTGAACTTCCAGAGAGCTTCTGGTGGTTTTGGTCCGATTATAATCAATAATCGCAACCTTATTCCTATTCCGTTCGCTAAACCTGATGGTGAAATCATCTTTATTATTGGTGATTGGTATACTAAGAACCATACTGTAAGTGCATTTTGAGGTGTAAATGGTGTTTGTTTTCTTTTGGTTATATGTTTCAATGTGTTTATATTGGTGAAATGTTGTTGCTTTTTTAGGCTTTAAGGAGAATACTTGACTCTGGTAAAGAACTTGGGATGCCTGATGGAGTTCTTATCAATGGGAAGGGTCCTTACAAGTATAACAGCAGTGTACCTGATGGAATTGAATATGAGACCGTTCATGTTGATCCAGGTAACATCTTTTGAGAGTTCTGTTGTAGCTTTGCCTTCATTCTGTTTCCATTTGCATCCTAATCAAATATTTTGTTGAGGAGTTGTGTGCTGATATTGCATTGTAATCCAAAGTTTTGGCTCTGAGATTTATTCCCTCTTGCTTCATTCGATTCACATTTTGCAGGGAAAACATACAGGATCCGTGTTCACAATGTTGGTGTATCGACAAGCTTGAACTTCAGGATTCAGAACCACAAGTTACTTTTGATTGAAACTGAGGGTCGCTACACTTCTCAAATAAATTTCACCGATGTCGATGTTCATGTGGGACAGTCTTATTCTTTCTTAGTCACCATGGACCAAAACGCCTCAAGTGACTACTACATTGTGGCGAGTGCTAGATTTGTGAATGAAACAGTGTGGCAAAGAGTAACAGGTGTTGGCATTCTCCATTATTCCAATTCCAAAGGACCTGCTTCTGGTCCTCTGCCAGTTCCAGTAACTGATATTTCTCACCCTTGGTCCGCAATGAACCAACCAAGGGCCATTAAGTATGTTTCTAAAACTCTTCAAGCAAGTGAATGTTTTAACCCTAGCAATGTCAATGTAATCCTGACTCTTTTCATATGCAGGCAAAACACATCTTCAAGTGGAGCTCGTCCAAATCCACAAGGATCATATCACTACGGCCAGATAAATATCACAAACACATACATCTTGAGGAGTTTGCCTCCAACAAAAATCAATGGGAAACTTCGTGCTACGCTTAATGGGATTTCATTTGTCAATCCAAGCACTCCCATGAGGCTTGCAGATAACAATAAAGTAAAAGGAGATTATAAGATGGATTTCCCAGACAGACCTCTTGACAATAGACGTCCACGTTTGGACAGCTCTATCATCAACGCAACATACAAGGGATTTATACAAGTTATCTTCCAGAACAATGACACCAAAATCCAGAGCTTCCATATTGATGGATATTCGTTTTACGTGGTTGCGTAAGTAAATCACTGCCACTCCTGAGGTATATTTATTACATTTTCTTGTCAATTTAGCTTCTCTGACATTGTTTTTTTTTTCAAAATTTGTTATCACAGGATGGACATTGGTATCTGGTCAGAAGACAAGAAAGGTTCATATAACAATTGGGATGCAATATCACGAAGCACGGTCGAGGTTTGTAATCTTTACGCACCATTTGAATATAAAACGATGGTCACTGGTCAGTAGGTTAACTTATTGGGTTTATTTGTTTTCATGTTGGCTTCAGGTTTACCCAGGGGCATGGACTGCTGTACTAATATCTCTCGATAATGTCGGAGTTTGGAACATCCGAGTTGAGAATCTTGATAGATGGTACCTTGGCCAAGAAACATACATGCGAATTCTAAACCCTGAAGAAAACGGAAATACAGAAATGGGTCCTCCTAAAAATGTTCTTTACTGTGGTGCTCTTAAGACCTTGCAAAAGTAAGCATCAGAAACTTCACTCTCTTGTTCTCTCATATATGTAACTTCCAAGAATAAATCTAAGAAACTCTTCTTTGGTAATTTTCCTGTAGGGAACAATACCGCAGCTCTGCAACATCAATACTAAATAGACAGTTGAATCTAATTTTCACCATGATGATGATTTTGCTCGCCTCGGTTTCAGCCTTCTGCTGAGTCTACTCTGCTCTGTTGTTCTGATCTACCATTGGATAGGATTGTAGATGGGAACGATAAAAAAAACTGTTGAATTCTTAGATTTCTACTCATTTAATTGATTGTTTGGTATTCAAATCCTCTATTTCTCATATGGTTCGAAACAACTTTAGTTCGTGTGGGTTTGTATCTAAACCTTTGTTCTTCGTAGTTATAGGTCATTTGTAATTCAAAATCATGTTTCCTTATTCAACTATTCCCAGCTGTAAACTAAAGCTCTCTATTTTGTGGGTGTTTCTACATTAATATCTACCATTATCCTTATATTTGAATAGAAGATAAGCAATACGTACTTCTTTTAATTGGGACAATTACTAGGTCACACTAGAAGCCTTATGAGACTATTGTTGAGAAGCGCAATTATACTTTTAACATTGGATGTGAACAAAATTTTGTTTAAAAAATATTATTCTCTACGATTTATTTTCGGTCACTATTAAGCCTATTCACATCTAACTACATCCAAAATTTATATACTTATTATATATACTATTAAAATTGAAGTACAAATAATTAATCTACAAACATCCCTAATTAATTTTTTACAATCCTTACACTCAAACACAATTATTTCTTTATCTAATATTTTGATTTAATAGTATGAATTAAAATACAAATAAGTTGTCTATGTATCTAAACAACCCCTAATTAATTCTCTACAACCCTTACAACCAAACATAAATTTTTTTTTATCTAATATTGTGATATAATAGTATAAATTATGATTTTCCTACCACCTTTGTTTGATCTTATTTTTAAATTATTTAAATAATTTTGATTTTATTTTTGTTATCAAAGATAATGATCAAAGAATTAAATTTAACAAACTTTATCGTACTTGTCTAAAATGATAAATCTATGCGACAAGTCAATTTAAGAAAAAACAATCATATCATTAATCAATCCAACAAAATTCATTTATTTAACTAAAATCTCTTACTTGAGGAGTTGTTGTATTAATAATTTAGTTGGGAGTTTAGGATAGACTGGCCAGTAGACTTTTTATGAAATTTGTTTACTTAAAAGTTTCCACATTAATAATTTAGCTGAGTATTTATTGGTATTTTTGAGAATTTTTTTTCGTTAAAATCCCTATAAACACTCTTCATATATCTAACTACTGAGTTTAACATATAAATATACCAATCGTGAAGTTAAACCAAAAAATATTTAACAATCGTGAAGTTGAGCCAAAAAATGACCAATAGTGAAAAAATGGAAAAATATACCAATATTTATTCCTGATGGTATAAGAAAAATATGGCTCAAAAGTTTTGAGTCAAAACCAAGAAAAAAAGAATCAAAGATCACAAAATGACTTCTGCTCAAGTTTTCTGATCCTTCTCCATAAGACTCATAACATTTGTATTTATCATAGAAACAACAAAATTTATTGGTAAATTTCTCTTAGAATTTTTAGTTGAATAATAGTAATATTTAGAGGTAAAAAAGGCATAAATGTTACATTATGAAAAGACGCAACCTTAGACGAAAAATATTACAAATGAATAGAAACAACCTATCATGCAGAAACGCAAACTTACTATGAATAAACACAAATAGGTTTTATTGTGGTTGTTATTATTCTATAGATTTTGAGACCAGGTCCGGTTTATCCGTTTATAGCTATAAATTTCATATTCATAATAAGCATATTATAAGTTATATTCAAGAGTTGTAAAATTTTACATCATTGTAATTTAAGCACGAAAAAAACAAAGACAGCCTTAATCTAGAGTCCGGAAGTGAAAGGTATACCGGTGCGTGGGAGCCACGCGGTACCAGCGATGAATCTCCCAACAGTGAAAGCAGATGCATCGGAATCTCTACTCAACACATGAAACCCTTTCCAACGAACACGCCACTTCGTGGACGAAGCTGGTCCAGTATTCTTATATTCCCCATAAAACAACGTATCGAGACCAAACACCGAACCTTCAATCCACGGAGACCAACCAAAAGGACTCACAAAACCATCCAAATACGTTTGTAGAACCACAGTGCGTGAGTACTTCATCCAAGGCCGGCCCATGTACGTCTTAACGGTATTAACCACCGGTATTAGATCAGGAGCCGGTACGATTCTTGAGTTATGTATAGAGATACCTGTGTTCTGAAACGGATCAGCACGACCTTGTGCTGTTATTACATTAGCTTGACCTTTGAGTGGTCGACGAGGGAGGATGAGACAGTTTTGGAATACGGAAGCTGCGTTTCCGAAGATGAAATCGACTGTTCCGTAGATGTAACACTCGCGGTAAAACTGGCGTTGTGAATGGACCATGAGTGTGTCTTGGTATCCTTCTATTGAGCATTTG